>ML789758.1:1318119-1338559 GCA_009831015.1 Picea engelmannii | reverse complement strand
ATACAGTGATATATTTCTTTCCCATAAAGTGAGATCTACTTTATTACATAATTCCTTGATCATATGTATAGATTAGCTATTGGATATATTATTTTCTTTCACTTTGGTTGGTTTGTGTTGTTTTGATCTTGACCGCACAAGAGTGCTGGAGAGAAGCAAAGAACAACAGAGTCCAAGGAAGCGATTACAAGGTACATATCTTCTTCTCACTTCCAATTTAATTCAATAGTTAAATCTAGGGAAAGTGGTATATTCTGTCCTGTTTTGTTCTAGATCCAGGTGGATCTAGGGAGATCGGTTTGTGTCCGCACTCACAGATTTACCCTAAAACAAAATTGGTGACTCCACTGGGGATCGAACCCAGAATCTCTGGTTTCGCAAGTCTTCACGGTACCTGGAATCGACGTTGGCCAAACTCACTCGGGCTCCTTGGAGGGTATACCCATGATTATGTGTGGGAGCTTTCACCATGGTGTAAGTCTGTTAAGCAGGTCGTCAATGTAACTTTTCCACTTGCTCTATATCAACCCATTCTTACTTTGTTCCCACGACGTTGGATTTCATCACCAACTAGTGCGTTCATTGTGAGAAGGTTTTGTTTGTTTTCTTGCTTCCTAGATTTTTAGCGTGTGTTGTTTGTTTTCCCTAGTGGACTCTAGATTGGATTTTTGTTTTTCATGGCGTCAGTTCCCGAAATGACCAATGAAGGAACCCCTGCTCCGGGGGAACCTTTTGTTTTTCCTTCTTATGGAAACATTGGTCCTCCTCACATCGCTACTTTGAGCCTTCCAGGTCTCACAATAGGATTGCCGGTGTGGCTGTTTTCCACTCAGGTAATCCCGAATGCAGTAAGTTCTTCAGTCGTAATCACTTCCCCCTAAGAACATCAACCTCATGTTGATCCTTCACCGTCTTCACCAGTAAGGTCTTCTTCACCTTCTTCAGTTGCAAGGTCGCTTTACATTCCATATTTTTCATCGGGCGAAAGTTATGAAGCTAGTAACCTGGTGAATAAGAAGAAGAAGAAAAGGAAAAATAATAAGAAGAAAATTAAGAAAGGGTCAAAACCTCCAACCACTGTCAAACATGTTGGAAAACAACCAGTTACTGTTAATCGTGCTGGGAGTGTTGATGATGTCAATATCACCCAAACAACCCGTAAGCCCAAGTACCCTTGCAAGATTTGTAAGGGTAGCCATCTTCTTAAGGATTGCCCTGGTCTATCCAAGGTTATAGAAGCATGGTCTACATGCCCTGGCCAACCCATGTCATTAGCCTCTGAACAACATGCTGACGACCCCCTGTCAACCAGTCATGATACAGTTGGGAAGAAGAAAAGTAGAGTCAAGTTTCCGTGCATGTTATGCAAAGGGAGTCATCTCACTCACCTTTGTCCGCATATGGACGAAGCCTCAAAATTACTGGAAGACATGACTGTTTCACAGCCTCAACTTCCAACTGCTTATCGTAAGCTTTCTCTCAACCCACCTATAGTTGATGGAATGATCAATCCGGTTCCCCTGTCTGTCAGTCCGGTTGATCAAGTGGTCAATCTGGTCATGTATTTAGATGAACCAGTAGACCAAGTGGTTGATCCAATCCCATCCTCGGTCAACTCCACTCTCCCGTTAGAGAGTGAAACCCAAGTGGTCGATCAGTTTCCACCTATCGACCCCATTATCCCCTTGGAGAATGAAACCCAAGTGGTCGATCTGATCTCTCCATCGATCGATCCTACTCTCCCGCTAGAGAGTAAACCCGATACTGCCCACATTTTTCTTGTTGATACAGACTCTGCCGTGTAGAGGGGTATTCCGCCTCCTCCCATCGGACCCCCTCCAAGTAATGAGACCATCCGTTTTGATTGGGATGTACTAACTGGACCTCGTCTTCCCTCTTACATTCCTTTCCAGATTACAGTACAGGTTTGTGGTCGGGACGTTACCAAAATGTTGATAGATGAAGGTTTGTCTGTTAGAATTTTGTCCTCTATTGCTTGGAAAGCTTTGGGTTGTCCTTCACTTGCGCCAGTTACACAAAATCTGTTAGCTTTTAACAGAAGAACTAGTCAACCTTTAGGGACCCTTCCTCAGTTTACTATAACTTTGGGAGGGAAAACCGTCTTCATTGATTTCATGGTAGTCCAAGACCCCTTGGATTTTTCTTTACTCCTTGGGCGAGATTATGTCTATGCCATAAAAGCTATTGTGTCTACTCTTTTTTGTGTGATATCTTTCCCTCACGATGGACGAGTTTTGACTGTTGATCAACTTTCATTCATTGACCCCACCTGGATTGCCTCCCTGAATGGTTCATGTATGCAGATAGTATCGCCCCCGCCACCGGTCAATTATGTGGCATTTTCACCCATGGCTTCAACTTCTGATGACTTAGATCCAGTAGTTGACACAGTGATCTCTTCGATAGGATTGTTAGAGCCTGCTCTCTTTACTCCTCTCGTGACTCTTGACATGGTATCCTTCCAGAGTGTGTTTCTTCCTTCCAGTGAAGACCTCTTGGAATCCATGACTGAGTTTTGTCCCTTGACATGGTGTCATTCCAGAGCATTGTCCTCTTGGAATCCATGATCAAGAAGAGAGGTCATGAGGACAGTTTTTGTGTCTCTATGGCAACCTCGTTAAAAAATAAAATAGAGGTCTAGGGATTGAACCTGGATTTTCGAGGATAGTTTTTGTGTCTCTGCGGCAACCTCGTTAAAAAATGAAACAGAGGTTACAAGGACAATTTTTGCGTCTCTGTAGCAACCTCGTTAAAAAATGAAACAGAGTTTTCGAGGATAGTTTTGCGTCTCTGAGGCAACCTCATTAAAAAATGAAACAGAGGTCTTTGAGCATGTTTTTATTTATTTATTTCAAGCTCGTTAAAAAATGAAACCACTTTTGAGGATAGTTTTTGCGTCTCTGTAGCAACCTCGTTAAAAAATGAAATAGAGGTTACGAGCATAGTTCTTGTTTCTGTGTCAAGCTCGTTAAAAAATGAAATAGTTTTCGCCCTCTCTGTTTGAGTCAAGTCCTTCGTCTAGTATTTGAAGATTCATTTCATTCTCCTTTGCAGTTGGATGAAACGAAGCTTGGGGGGCATTTGACCTCAGCCTCTGGACTTCATGCTGAAGTTTGAGTCGCTAGCTTCTTAAGCTGGGGGCTAAGTACCAACCATGCGTTGGGAAGTTCAAGCATAGTTTTTTATGGTTCAAGCTTGTGTAAAAATGAAACCACCTACCTCAAGCATAGTTTCCTTTGGTTCAAGCTTGTGTAAACATGAAACCAGGTCCAAGCATAGTTTTGTTTAGTTTTTAAGCTTGTGTAAAAATAAAATCTATCCCAAGCATAGTTTTGTTTTGTTTTAAAGTTTTTGTAAAAATAAAAACAATCCCAAGCTTAGTCTTTGTCCATTCTCGCGCTCAAAAATACATGAGAACGCGATTGAGCATACTTCTATCACTTTTTCGGGCTCAACAAGGTTATACAAAAAAGGAACCCCCTTGGAGTCCTCTTTAATCTCTTTTCAGACTCTCTAAACATGAAAAGATCGTCGAGCGACCTTGCTATTTTCAGGCTCGATAAAGTATTTGAAATACGCGTCTGGTGAGCAATAATTTATCTCTTTTTCGGTCTCTTCCAGACTATGTTACGAAAAAGGAACTGAGAGAGTTCTCTTTTAAGTGTTTTTCCAAACTCTATAATCTTGAAAAACCTTTGAGTTTTCTTTCTTTGGACTCATAAAACAAACATTGAAAGACCCATATGGGAACTGAGTTTTCTTTAAGTGTTTTTCAGACTCTTTAAATATGAAAAACCCATGAGTTTTCTTTCTTTGGACTCATTAAATAAACATCGAAAGATTTACCATGGGACTGAACCACTCCTTCCTAGGGTTCGTTAAATATACTCCGAGGGACTCGTCCGAAGGATGAGATTATATTTACAAGCATATGTGATCCTCTTCAAGCTTGCGTAAAAATAAAGAGGTACTTGACAAAAATGGTGGGGGGAAAATTGGGAAAGAAATGTATCTAATCTTGTATTCTGTGGAAGAGTCACTTTTGAACATGACACCCTTTCACTCGCCTTGTGTCTAGGTTGGAAAATCCATTTGTCTCTTGATCATACTCATATAAGATTACCAATTGGTCTGTGATCCTTGTTGTTGAGTCAATATTTCCAAGACAGTTGTTGTGTCGTCAATATGTTCAAAAAGAAAAATGTTCAACCCGAAAAGCCTTCTATTGCGTCAGCCATTTCTGCAGTCTTAAAACCTTCTATTGCGTTGGCCATCCCTGAGTCAGTCCTTAATCACTTGTTACTCCGATCTACATCAAATCTTGTTACTCATTTCGTGTCATTGATGTGGGATACATTAAGGCCCTCCTGTGATGAGTCTTTTCCTGTCGACTTCAAATCATTATCCAGGAATTAGACTTAGAAACTAATTGGTACCTTGGAACTTGCATGCCTCAATGGCAGGTTTCCTCGCTTTCGACAATGGGTTTTCATAATTGACCCCTGATTGGAAGATTCCGCCGAGTGTTCGACTTCAACTCATTTATTCACATTCATTAGATTGTACTAGTGTACCTTGGGAGTCATTGACATTAATGGTGATTTCCCTCGCACTTGTTAATGGTATACACTAATGACCGGTAATCAAGTGGTTTCTACCATGTTCGACTTTGACACATGTATTCACATGGTTAGATTCGTACTATAGAGTGGCGGAGATGAAGACCCTGGATATTTTCTGATAGATCTAGGTTGCGTTGGAGTATATTCAGTGTACTTTTACATAGATCCACATTGTATGTCTAGTGTCTATGTTCAAATTTGAGTCTTTAACACATAGATCCACAGTGTATTTTTAGTGGCTATGTTCAGATTTGAGTCATATTGACATGGATCCACAGTGTATGTTTGGTGGCCATGACTTGTCTTACTTGACATGGATCTTCGCATGTCGGTATTTATGCTTTGAGTCATTTGTATTATAAGTATGGGAATGCCTACCTCAGTGATGATATATTATTGTACTGTATTTCCTTGTTTGTTGGCAGGTTTCCGACTGACCGTTCCTTGTTCCATACACACACTCGACAAAGTATTTCAGCTATCACTCTGTTCTAACTTCATACTTTGGGGGGCTCTCTGTTACACATTATTTTCGTCATCCCTATGGTCATTAATGATGTAAACCTATCTGTTGCCTTCAGAGGGGTCATAGTGGCCCGAGTTCCTAAAGAGAGAAGGGAGAAGAACTTCTCCTGAGAAAAGAAGTTGCTTTTTCCTATGTAAAAACCTTATAAAAAGGAATGTTCGCAGGTTGCTATATAGGCAGGGTGCGAGAATGACCAATTCTCGCAGGTTGCACTATAGCCAGGGTGCGAACAGTTCGCAGGTTGCACTATAGCTAGGGTGCAAGAATGCCAGCACGTGGGAAAAACGAGCATTTTCTCGAATCTTCTAGAAGGAGAAACTTCCATGGTGAGGTGGCATCTGAATGGTTTGGATCTTACTCGCTTTCATGATTTAGTGGGATAATCCTAACCTCCTCACCTTATCCTCTTCAACTTATAAAAGGAGAGGAGATCTCATGGAGAAGGGGTTCTTTGGCTTGGAATTATTGGCTTGGTTAGAGTGGCTTTGAGATTTTCTTTGTCCAGATAGATTGTGAGTAGCCATCAGATCTATGGTTTCAGAATCCTTGGAGCAAGAAGTGTGTGGGGAATGAAGGATAGTAGGAAGGGACCTTACGACATCAAGGCTCTGGTTGTAAGTTTCTCTTTCGATTAATATGATACAGTGATATATTTCTTTCCCATAAAGTGAGATCTACTTTATTACATAATTCCTTGATCATATGTATAGATTAGCTATTGGATATATTATTTTCTTTCACTTTGGTTGGTTTGTTCTGTTTTGATCTTGACTGCACAAGAGCGTTGGAGCGAAGCAAAGAAAAACAGAGTCCAAGGAATCAATTACAAGGTACATATCTTCTTCTCACTTCCAATTTAATTCAAGAGTTAGATCTAGGGAAAGCGCTATATTCTGTCCTGTTTTGTTCTAGATCCAGGTGGATCTAGCGAGATCGGTTTGTGTCCGCACTCACGGATTTATCCTGAAACAGGATCCTCAAACTCTTCTTCAAAAACATCCTTAGAGATGGCCATAAAATATTTTATTCCTTACACTTGTGCCTGGGAAAATATTTTCCATCACAATTATAACGAAGAACCTTGAGTTGGTGTTCAACCATTTCTTCCCGGGTCAATTTCTAGATTTTTATTGGAGTGGAAGGAGGAGAGGGAGTGGTTGGTTTAGGGTGAAGAATAAAGGAAGTTTTTCTGGTTTGGGAAGAGACAACCCATTGTGCATCCTTATCTCTTTTGGTAGATTCCACCCAACTATGGGGGCGAGCCATGAGGACGTGGGAATAGATCTCATCCTTGAGGCCACTGATAAAGCATTCTTAGAAAAAACCATCAAACATTCCCTACATGTAGAAATCCAATCACTCAAAATCAACTATAAAGTCTTCTACTGTGCCATATTGTTTCAAATTTTTCAAACAACCTAAATGGTGGGTGTCAGTGTCAAAGTGTTCATAAAGCTCTGCAACAAATTGTGTCCAAGCCACATACCTTTGGCAGGATTTCTTTTTCCATTGCCACCATTGCCAATGTTCTTGATCTATATGGAGAATACCATATTGAAGTTTGGCTAACTCATCCATAATTTCATACAAAGAGAAATAGTATTCCACTTGAGTTACCTAGCCGATGGGATCTGAGCCATCAAATTTGTTCACATCCACTCGCGAAAGGTGTAGATCACGTTGAAAGTGATGGGGATGAAAATTATAGGAACTAGAGGAAGTTTCACCTTCGAGGTGAAAAGGTGGGTTAGAGGAGGTAAGGTATCCAATAATATTCATCTTGGCACAGATCTGGCCTATGAAGGATTCAAGATGGGTAGAGAGGTCCTATTTCATGGCTTCCATTTTTGCATCTATGGTGGAATGAATTTTTTTATTTATGGTGGTAATATTGGCACTGAGTTTCTACACTTCCTTCTGGGCCTCTAGAAAATCAAATGACAAGGTATTGAGGTGGGCTTCAAGTTCTTAGCTACAGGTGTGGGCCATGATGAAGGGGGGAACCGGAAAAGGGTGGGTGGGTGTTACACCTCAAAATTACTCACTTCGATAGTGTCGCAAGAGTCATCATTACAAGTGTTATAAGTGTCGCATCTTGTCCACAAGTGTCACATCTTGACTACAAGAGTTGCAAGTGTCAAAAAACATCATACTACCATCTTGCCTATGTTGTGCCTCTAACGACATCACAAATACACTTAAGACACCCCAAAGACTAGTTTTGAAGAAGAGAAGTCACTTGACATAGAGTACAAACCTTTTTCCACTGAAAGAACTACTAAAAAATGGATTTTGGAGAGGAGTGCTCCCCTACCCACTGCTAGGAAGTGTTGGCGCTCCCTGAGCCTCTTTGGGGGAGTGTTTGAGCACCCTGTGCACCTTTTTGGGGGAGCGCTACCCTTTTTTAAGAAAATTTTGGGTTTGTTGAGGAAAATCAGGGAACAATCCCTCAATTCCTGAAGGTGGTTGGATTCAAATAGATGGTCAAGGCATGTTCTTAGGGAAGATCCTCAACTGAAGGAGAGGAATCCTCAACTTATCCCAAAGAGGTTGGACCTCTCCAAAGTTATATAAGGAGGCCTTCTCATGGTAAAAGGTACATGGAAAAGATTGGAGATGTGAAACTTATGATCTCATGAGTGAGATGTCATCAAAGAAATCAATGGAGATTATTTGAGCAAAGGGGTTGGACAAGGAGAACTGGAAGAAGTTGTTGCACCTTCATTCAAAGGATTGTAAGTACTTTTACTTTTTCTCACTAATAATCAATGTTTGGCTTGTTTCTTTCAAACTTATGCTTGTTACACATGAGTTTGTCTATAGTAGATGGATCTATACTTGAGCTAATCTCAATAGAGTAGGAAGTCCATTGTATCTTTGTTTGTCTTATAGGATCTATTAGGGAGCTCAGGATCGAAGCTCAGCTGGGACTTTGCAAGGACAAACGTCACTAATATTGTACATATTTTTCTCCTTCTCTTTCATTCATTAACTGGATTAGATATAAAAGGAAGTCAGTGTCCATGTTAAGCACTTTTATGTTTTGGACTTAGTAGTCTAGAGACCAAGAGGGAATCCACTTGTCCGCAGGGGGATTCACCTACAACAGAAATTGGCGACTCCATTGGGGAGGAGCTCTGATTTTTGTTTCCATTCCTAGATATTGTTTTGGCCCTTTTCCCATTGATTTGATCTTCTCCACATTGTCATTTTTATTCTTATATTTGTTTGATTGCCTCTTTATGTCATCAGGATCACCCTAATTGACTGAATTTCCTTAATGTTTTGAGTTTCTGGACATTTTTCTGAGCTTTTGTAGAAGAGCGCTCCCCTGCCCTTGTTAGAAGAGCGCCAAAACTCCCTGGTGTTCTTACACAGAGTGTTGGAGTGATCTGGTACCCCTTACACGAGAGTGCTATCCCATTTTCAGTGAAAATCATCTAGGTTTTCAATTTCTAAAGTTCATTTTTTGCCTTTTTGCACTTGCTCACGGTCTCATACTCTCAGTCCATCTTGGTATTGGCTTTCAAACACATTATTTCTAATAATTCATCCTCTTTTGTTTGGGATTTTGACATTTTCTTTCCTTGCCTTGAAGCCACTCTTTGTCTTTGCTGACCTAGAGTTAACTTGCTATTTTCTTCTCCTTTATTTGACTGAGTGAAAACTTTTGTGAGGAAATCCACAGGTCTGTGAAATTTTTCATTTGATTTTTGAGGTCAAATTTCCATCATTTCTCTTTTTGTTTGAGGTTTTTTGGTTCTTGTTTTCAAATTTGGTTATCTTTGTCCTTCTTGTCTATTTCATGACGAGAGTGTATTTTTTGTTTTGTGTGAGGTTTGCTTCTAATTGTTTAATCCTAAAGTCTAATTGACATTAGAATTTTTACATCTGATTATCAGTCACATATAAGAAAAAGGACAGATTTTAATGATTTGTTTGGATATTAGAAGGCATTTTCGAATTTTTTTAGCATTACATTGGATTTGAGTGAGAAACAAATTGATTGAGGACATTGCATATTAGTGTTTGATAGTGAAAACAACTTTTCTCCTTCCCTTAAATAGGAATTCATCGAATAAAATGATTGCTTATCATCTCCTATGAATTTTTGGGAATTCAGTTATCATACCATCAGTTTCATTGTCATACTCCCTTTGAGGAAAGAACAACCATAAAATCATCGCTAATTGAAATTTATCTAGAACATTTTTGTTCTTAGGATATTCCACCAACATTAGACTAGGATTAGCACTTTCGATTAGGCTGTGAGTATAACTCTCCAAAGTTTTCAAAATGAACATTAGCATCTCGAGATAGGGAGAGTCAAATCCAATTGTCGTATAGGCATTTTGCGATCCCCCTCTCACACAGGGGTTACGCACGAGATCGTATTCGGGAGAGTTATGGATATTATCCCTCCGTGGTTCAACTGTTTGTAGTGGTTGGATCGTATATTGGGGGTCACTTGAAGGTATACCCACGATTATGTGTGGGATCCTCTCAAGTTGATTTTAGACTTATTATCCTGCCCATACATTTGGATCAGACTATTGACTATACCCGCCCAGGGGATGACTGAGAGTTGGTGTCCATAGTTTCCATAATCCTTAGGTACTTACAAGAAGTGACAGTGAAGGGAAGTCTCATTGTACCTGGGACAGACATTGGTCAAACTCACTCGGGCTCCTTGGAGGGTAAATCCATAATTACTGCATGGAAGCTTGCACCAAGGGGAAAGTTCGTTAAGCAGGTCGCCATTGTATCTGTTCCAACATATCCTAGCCCCTTCTTGACTTGATCATGCGAAGTTGGATTTCATCACCAACTAGTACGATCATCAAGAAAAGTCTTGTTTGCTTGGTTTTGATTCCTAGATTTTATTAGCATATGTTGTTTCTTTTTGTTAGTTGGCCCTAGATTTTCAGTGTGTACTGCTATTCTCCAAAATTGATCCTGTAGATGATAAAAGGTCTTCGCTGATCATGTAGGATGCAAGGGTTGCCTCTGGAAGGCTACCAACCCTTACCTCCTAACCCTCCAGAAGACAACTACCGTGGAGAGGTTTAAAATCAATCTGATGTTGGGAGTGTTGTTGCTCCTCCGTTAGACAATTCAGAAGGTTCTTTGGTTACGGTTGAGAATCCCACTCCTCGCACTACATCTATGTCGGTAATCCCTCTCGAACCACTTTTTCTTCGTTTAGACTCCCTTGGGAACGTCATAGATGAAGAGGTCCCACAATTACCTAAGAGAGAATTTACTAAAACATATATGGGATCCACCGAACCAACCTTTGGTGATGAGTATAGGACTCTTGTTCATCCTACCACTGTAGTAGATACAAATCCCACACCTGATCGTTATATATGGAGGACTTCATCAGGACACGATCTCTATGAGCTTTTTGAATCCTTTTGACAACCCTTTAATCCTCATGACCCTCCTATTGAAAGTGGGTCATCTGGTCATTAACCCTTTAATCCCCATTGATGAGGTCATTAACCCTACTGTTGCATCAACACAATTTTATCCTAATGCTGGACTCATCACCTCTACTCATTCCAAGGCACTTCGATCCCTACCCCTGCTTTTACGAACTTTCACTTTACAACTCCACATGTTCCACACGATCCTGCAGGGACATCTTTTCACCCAAGAATGCATACCCTTGCCAACCAAATACAACCGATTGGAGGGAAACCAACATCTAGTGGACCTATCCCTCCTGGAAGAACACCCTCCTATGGCATGCCTACCCCTCTTGGGGGACAACCCCCTTTTCATGTTCTTCTCGGAGGGAAACTTCCCTTCGCCAGTCATACCCCGATCGTTAATCCACTGCTGGCAGGAGGGAAATCTTCATCTGTTGGAAACCCTGCACAATCCTGGGGAGTATATTTTGGAGGCACATCTACCCAACCCCATGTTGGGGGGCACTCATATCATAACCCACAAGGAGGAGTATCAAATCTTGTTCCTTCCGGACCGTCTTATGGACAACCTTATCTGGGCGGCATCCCAAACACCACCTAGAGTCCTCAAGGACAACAAACTTATCCTCCCCAAGGGTCTAATGTGTATCTACCTCTGGGATCTACTCCTTACCCTCCTTAAGGGAAATTTTTTTATCCTCCTCATGGGAAAGAAAATCACCTCACTTATAATGCTCAGAACCCACCAGGTTATGAAAATGTTTCTCAACCATCATCGAATCCTATTTATCCTAGTCAACAACAACCGTATGTAGGAGGACCTACTGGTTAGAACTATCCACCTAACCCAATTTATGGTCCTACTAGTGTTCCTATGCCACACCAGTATCATCCGTAAATTAATCGATAACTACCTTTCCTTGCGACTTTGGATCTCCCAGACTTGTCTCGATTAACGAATGATCCTATTTTTCATTCATCGGTTTGGCCATTTATTCCAGCTAAACTTCCTTCTGATATTCCAAAATTTGACGAAAAATATGGCGAAGATCCAAATAACCATGTGATGAATTTCCATTTGTGGTGTTCATCAAACTCCCTCATGAATGATTCTATACATTTGCCTTTTTTCCAGCGAACACTTACTAGCTCTGTAGCAACGTGGTATATTGAACTACCACATGCTTCTTTTCATGATTTCAACTCCCTTTCCATGTCTTTCCTCACGCATTTTCAACTACCTATTTGATGCGAGGTGGGTACTGAACTCTTGAGCTCCCTTCATTAAACTGACTCCATGCACATCTCTGACCATATTCATGAGTGGAGACGACAATGAAGGATGATCAAGGTAATCATTCCTGACATATTATTGGCGGAGTGGTTTACTAAATCACTTTTACCCCCAATCGCTTGTGATGTCGCTATGGGTGGCACGGTCACCGAGGAATAAACCATTGCTTGGGATCAGTACTTATATTTGGTTTATTCACAATCTGGTACTTTGTATGATTTTCTTCCGAATGCTGCTCGAGCTAATACCGATCCATCCAAGCCATCATCCTCATCTCATGCAGATGGTGTTATCAGTTCCATCAAAACTCAATATAATTCCCAATCGACCACACTCTCCTCTGCCTCCCCCCAAACTCAGATCTCTAAGGTGAATACAATTCAATCTACCCCTTCACAACAATCCGGAGGTAAGAAGAAGAGAAAAAATAAATAAATAAATACTAATAACAATGAACAACCAAAAAATCAAGCTCAAACATCTGCTACCGAAAATCAACCACAACGAAAAATGAAATTCCTATGTATCATTTGTGGTGACGATCACTAGACTCGAGACTGTCCACATCACAATGAAGTGGCCAAACATTTCCAGGGAAATTCAAAACCCTCTGTGCTTACTCAACCTTTTCCAGAGTAGCAATCCATGGTTGCTCAAACCCCCTCTCCTGGGGGCAGTTCTAGCCATCCTCATGATGAGGCCTCAATGAGTGCACATATTTATATGTTTAATGGGATTAATTTGACCACTCGCTCTAAGACTTATGACACACCAGGTAACCCTGACAAAGGATAAGACACTAATGGTACTGATACTTTACTGAATCCATCACCGTCCTCCATTAGTCCTCCATCAATTAATCCTCTTTCTGGACCACTTCATATTGGTAAATCTACTCAACTCTATCTTACACCCTCCTAAGAGAACTATCTGCAAATCTACCTTTAATCCTAGTTCACGTCCTGCCCAGAACTACAACATTGTTGAAGATTTGGCTCAAGCATCATGTGTTATGTCTGCGTTAGAAGTTCTACAACACTTCCCCAGTCAACGTAGAAGGCTCTTGGCTGCTATTGGCACTATTGATCCTAAGTCATCCAACCATATCATGTTTAACCTAGACAATTATACATCTCGACTCTCCCACCAACTTGCTTTCCAAGTTGATGTTGTTGTTCACAATCAACAAATCCACCAAACTATTCTGGATGAGGGAGCCTCAACTTGTGTCATGTATTTAGCATGTTGGAAAGGTTTAAAATCACCTGCACTTAACAAGTCCCCAATAATGTTACACACATTCAATGGGTGAGGTTTTCATACCCATGGGATTTTACAGTCTCTGCCCATCCAATTGGGTGGAAAAACTGTCACTGTTGATGTCGAGGTGGTTGATGCTCCCCTCGATTACAACTTGTTACTAGGAAGAAGTCGGTTTTATGCTATGATTGTCATTTCCTCATCGGTATTTCGATGTGTACAATTTCCTCATCAAGGAAAAATTGTCACCATTGATCAGTTAGATTTCTGCACAACCGATGATCGCGGTCTAGCTACCAACAACATTCCTTTCTTGGGAGACCACAAGATCACGTATGAAAGCATTGGTGTTGGCTTACTGAAATATTATATCCTCATGGGTACCTTCCCTACACCACTTCCACCGACTACATATCATATTTCCACCATCAATATGATTTTGACCGTGGCTTATCAATATTTGGAATCATGTGACCCTTGGATTGTACCTAGTCCATTGGAATTCGATGCACTAGGTGACACTGTGCCACTTAGTCTAGCAAAAACCTCATACGTTTCGATCCAATCCGATTCTCCCTCTTCGGATGACCAACATCTATTGGCACTTAACAGTTACTTGATGTCATCATGCTTAAGTTCCTTGCTATCTGCGATCGACTACATTTCCCCAATTTTTCCCTCTGATGAATCTATTATGGAAATATTGAGCATTGACGAGCTACCTCGGGATGATAACCATCATCGATCCTCTTTTATTCCTCCTCGAAAATAAATTCTAGAAGATATACACTCTATCTCCCCTCCTGATGTTGATTTTCCATCATCTCCCATGCCTTCAACTTCCAATGATTTGGATCCGGTAGTTGACATGGTGATCTCTTCAATAGGGCTATTGGAGCTTGATCTCTTTACCCCTATTGCGACCCTTGAAATGTGTTCCTTCTAGAGTGCTTTTCTTCCATCCAATGAAGATCTCTTGGAAGCCATGACTAAGTTTTGTCCCTTGACATGGTATCCTTCTAGAGAAATATTCTCTTGGAAGCCATGATCAAGGAGAGTCTACGAGCACAGTTTTTTCTCTTTGTAGTAAGCTCATTAAAAAATGAAATAGAGGTCATGAGCATAGTTTTCCTCTCTGTAGAAAGCTCGTTAAAAAATGAAACATCCATCTGGGGATTGAACCCGGAGCTGTGAGCATAGTTCTTTTTATGTGTCAAGCTGATTAAAAAATGAAATAGTCACCTCTCTTGAACCTTCTTTTCATCCACTCTTATATTTTTTCTCCATCTAGTAGAGAAATTGGTGACAACCTCACAGTTGGTAAATGAATTGAAGCTTGGAAGGCATGTCTCTAGCCTTTGATGATCATTCAGGAGTTAAGCCACTAGTTTTCAAGCTAGGGGCATACCGAGCTTGGTCTTTTTTCTTTCTTGTGCTCGAAAAAACATGAGAATGTAATCGAGTAGACTTTTATCACTTTTTCGAACTCGCATGGTTACATGAAAAAGGAACCCCTTGGAGTCATTTTTGAGCTCTTTTCATACTCTCTAAACATGAAAATATTGCCGAGTGATCTTGCTTCCTTTCCCACTCATTAAAAGGTTTGAAAGGGCATCTTTCGAGTGATAATTTATCTCTTTTTTGGCCTCGTAAGACTAATATTACGAAAAAGGATAACATTAGAGTTGTCTTTAAGTTGTTTTCGGACTCTCTAAATATGATAAACCACCGATTTTACCTTCTCTGGACTCGTTAAACAATCATACATTGAAGGGCCCATATGGGACTGAACCCTTCTTCCAATTTGCTAAACAAAGGAAGACTAACTTACTGAAGGTGAGTCATATCGAGAATGTGTTACCCTCCTCGAGCTTGTTAAATTAAAAAGAGGTACTCGTCTATCTGGATGGGGGGGAAAATTGAAAGAAGAAAGCCAAGCAGTCTTTTGAGAACACTAACAATAGCTTTTATGGTTTCCCTTGAACACGACACTTTGTCTTTGCATGCATTTTAATCCACTAAACCTCTGCACTGAGCCAATCCTCTGAGTTTCTTTTACTCCTTTGGGTCACATGAATAAAGTCACAGCATCCACTGCATCATCAAGTTTTGGTCCATGTCAAATTTTTGTTGTTGTGCCTCAGTGTTCAAGAGACGTATCTGCCTTGAGAGTTAGCCATCACAAATATCCCGTTTCAATACCTGTGTTAGTTCATGTTCATTTGATCTACCAATTACATCTCTGTGTCAGTTTCATGTCGTTGATGGGGGATACATCAAGGCCCTCCTTCAACGAGTCTATTCCTGTCAACTTCAACACATTATCCAGGAGCTAGACTTAGAAACCAATTAGTACCTTGGGACCTGCATGCCTCAATAGCAGGTCTTCTCGTATCTGACAGTGGGTTTAAATCATTGACCCCTAATCAGATTATTCCACGGATGTCCGACTTCATCTCATTCATTCACATTCGTTGGAATGTACTAGAGTACCTTGGGAATCATTGACATCAATGGTGATCTCCCTCACGCTTGTTAATGGTTTGCATCATTGATCGGTAACCAAGTGGTTTCTTCCATATTCGACATCAGGACATCTATTCACATGGTTATATTCATACTACATTAGGATCGGTAAGAATACCTTGGGTTGAGTGTCATCACTCTTATGTATACTTTGCCCAGGTTGTGAAGGAGTTCTTTTGAACTATGACACACATAATGTTACATAGATCCACTTTGTATTGGTCATGGCTATGTCTTGTCGTCTCGTAGATCCACTATGTATTGTTTGTGGCTACGATCAGTTCAGGTCATAGGAGTATAGATCCTCATTGTATCTGCATTGGCTATACCATTTTGTCAATATAATTATGGATCCACAGTGTATTTTATGGCGGCCATACCTAAAAAATCTTTATCACTGAAGTATAGGTATGCATGCCTTGGGTTTTGAAACACGTCATAATATTTGTTTGATGGTTGTGTGCAGCTTTTTCCGGTTTCTTTGTGTCCATACCCTTGCCTGAAAAAGTCTGCAAATTACTTCAGTCATCATCGTCTTCTAACTTCGTACTTTGGGGGGCAATCTATTACACCTCAAAATTACTCACTTCGATAGTCTCGCAAGTGTCGTCATTACAATTGTTAAAAGTGTCACATCTTGACTACAAGAGTTTCAAGTGTCAAAAAAAATCATACTACCATCTTGCCTATGTCGTGCCTCTAACGACATCACAAATACACTTATGACACCCCAAATACTAGTTTTGAAGAAGAGAAGTCACTTGACAGAGAGTACAAACCTTTTGCCACTGAAAGAACTACTAAAAATTGGATTTTGGAGAGGAGCGCTCCCCTACCCACTATCAGGGAGTGCTGACGCTCCCTAACCTCTTTGGGGGAGTGTTTGAGTGCCCTGTGCACCCTTTTGGGGGAGCGCTACCCTTTTTTTAGAAAATTTTGGGTTTGTTGAGGCAAATCAGGGAACAATCCCTCAATTCCTAAAGGTGGTTGGATTAGAATAAATGGTCAAGGCATGATCTTAGGGAAGATCCTCAACTGAAGGAGAGGAATCCTCAACTTATCCCAAAGAGGTTGGACCTCTCCAAAGTTATATAAGGAGGCCTTCTCATGGTAAAAGGTACATGGAAAATATTGGAGATGTAAAAATTATGATCTCATGAGTGAGATGTCATCAAAGCAATCTATGGATATTATTTAAGGAAAGGGGTTGGACAAGGAGAATTGGAAGAAGTTGCTACACCTTCAATCAAAGGATTGTAAGTACTTTTACTTGTTCTCATTAATAATCAATTCTTGTCCTGTTTCTTTCAAACTTATTCTTGTTCCACATGAGTTTGTCTACAATAGATGGATCTATATTTGAGCTAATATCAATAGAGTAGGACGTCCATTGTATCTTTGTTTGTCTTAAAGGATCTATCAGGGAGCTTAAGATAGAAGATCAGACAGGACTTTGCAAGGACAAACGTCACTAATAATGTACATATATTTCTCCTTCTCTTTCATTCATTAGCTTGATTAGATCTAAAAGGAAGTCAATGTCCATGTTAATCACTTTTTTGTCTTGGCCTTAGGAGTCTAGAGACCAAGAGGGAATCCACTTGTCCGCAGGGGGATTCACCTATAATAGTGGGACCACACATAAAATGGGTTATGGGTCAAGGGTATCAAGGTGATTAGGGAGATGAGGGGAATCCAATGGGGTAAGTCCCAAATAAGGAGGGAGAAAGGGGTCGGTTCCACGGGAAAGCAATTTTCTAAAAAAATGATAGGTATGACTACTATCATGATGAAGAGAGAAATCAAATGGGATAGGGATCAAATAATGGTATAAAGGGGTAGAGGTGGGAGAGAGAGGGATATAGAAATTAGTTTTTTTTTTTACTCATGTGGATTTATACTCTAATCTGAAGAATATTGGAATTTTGAAAGGCCCAAATTCTTAACAGAAAAAAATGTGTAGTAATTTCGCAACCAGAATGCAACAAGTAAAGTTGGATGACAATAGATTTTGTTTGTTCTTTTTCTTTTTTTGTCCCAAGTTTTAGGGTATTCATGGTTTCTACAGACAAGGGTTTGTCATGTTCTATAGCTCTCTGATATACGTGTGGGGTCCAATAGTAGTACTCGACCCAATATCTTAGGGTACCAACTAAATAGGCTAGACCGTTCCCTTAGTGATACTACCCAACTACCCAAGTACTAGAGATTATCTTATTTAGTGTTGTTCTTGGTGGCACTATAATAGTCAAGAGACCGATTGGTTTGTCTACAGAAGGATTCAAGATATCTAGATCGATTTGTATACAAGTGTTGTTTGATGCGCTACCACTCGAAGGGGTACCAACAGGGGTTACAAGGGTGGCCAACAATGTGCTCTTAAGTAACACTTGTATTTAATGCAAGCATGCTTCCCCGACCGTGAATTTATGCACTAAACAACGAATCTTTGTAGCTTTAATACATCAAAATACATCTCTACCCTGAAAAAAAATAACCAACAATTTTCTTGCAAGGAAAGTGCTTCGATACCACTTGTTAGGTATGAGATCTATTATAATAGTCGAAAACAGAAATATTGCAGAGAATAATAATAGAATAACACAATAGATGAAACCACAGTACCAAAATAATACCTTTAGTGATAGGAAACAATGTTCACTTGCCTCTTCGAGGGGGAAACCTCTAGTATAGCAACGCTCTATTACAACAATTCTCAAGAAAAAAACTTATCATGCCCTCAACTCATATTTATACTAAATCTATCTACCAAAAGAACAAACTAGAGGAATATCTTCTAGAAGCAGAAGATTCTATTAGGACTTCTTACATTTGACTTATTATTCCTTATTACTAGGCCTTTTTAATATTGGCCTTTATTAGATGGAAAATATATTATTCTACCTATGTGAGGGGTTAGGGAGGTTAGGTCCCTAACAAACTCTTGATATTCATGCCCAAGTGTATTTAGTGTATCCCCACAACACAATTCCTTTTTCTTACTTAACATTATTTCACTGCTTTATATTTGGAAATAGGTGGCGCTACTCTCGATATTTATAGCTTGGCATATTATTTATTATTTAATTTATCGTTTATTTTCGTAATGACTTAATCACCGTAGTTCTTATTTCAAATTTATCATCTTGCACAACAAGATTGTTGAATTTACTACAAGGTTTATGGGATCTTCATGAATTTAATAACAACATTGTGTTCACACAAGTGGAGGTTGATGTGGCGGGGAGAATAAATGTGACGGGAAGTGGTGATGGGATGTTGTGGCGAATGAAAAATGGTAAAGTATGGAGGTGCATTTTGAGGAACTAAAGGTTCATTATGTTAGGATGTGGGACTGCAGGTATGGGAGCATACGAGGTTGAAAAGGTAAAAGTGAAAGTGCCCCAGATCCAAGGTAATAAAATTGACTAAGTATGGGAGAGCGTGATTTTGCAAGGCGCAGAGGTAAAAGGTACATTTTGTAGAATGTGGGATTTCAGGTCAATGGTCATGTGGGCCAATCGTCCTACACCCATAATTCAAGAAAGTGACTAAGTATGAAAAGGTAAAAAAGGGTACATTTTGGAGGATGTGGAGGTAAGAGACTGTGCAATTTGTTGGTAGTGCGAATGTGATTCTGCAGTCCTAATGGTATGTAGGTCTGAGAAATTTTATAATCCTCAATCGCTACTCATGCATCACTCGAAAAAATGACTAAGTTTTGGAAAATTTGAAAGAAGGGAAAAAGACTAAGTGTAAATACACGGGTTTGTGGATGTGTGGATCTGAGAATTTTGATGGTAATATGACCTACAACCTGCATTTTAAAAAGAAAAAGATACTAAGTAAGGATATTCAAGAATAAACTAAACAAAGGAATAAGATTAAGGATAAGTGTATATGTACAAATATTGATAATGAATGTGGATCAACAGTAACCAATAATGTTTACAGAAATATTCCCTTGTGGACATGTGAAGTTTCCCTTGGATTATAGACCCCTATACCAAGACAAAAACACTACAAATGGACACTAACGTCCCTTTGAATTTAGTTTAACTGATCAGAAAGAGAGAGGGAGAAAGGGTGTGATGCACCTTATTTCGAAGTTTGTCCTCTTTGCTTCCAATCTGATCTTGATCTCCAAACTCTTTAGTGCAACTTGATACTTGCAATAGGAAATAAAGAGAAACAAAGAAATCCTACTCTACAATATAGGTCAAATGAATTCATCTACAAAGATCGAAGGAAGAATAGACAAGCACATGCAAGAATACACAATATTGAAGGAAATATGCCAAGTATATTAAAATGAGAACAACATAGTTACCAACTTAACAAGAACTCTACAGAGTTCCCGTTTTTCTGGGGGGACAATTTTTTACCCCATTTTTAAAAATGGTGCTATTGGTAGCACCCCCCTCCCTTTTTAGATGTTTTTTGGACATTTTAATTTTTTTGATCCATAATGTTTCCACATTTGGTTTTTCAATGCTTATTTTTTCATCTATTTTCAAATGTTTCAATTTTTATTTTTATTTTTTTACCAACTGTGTTTTTAGTGATTTTTCCATGCTTCTTTGAATCTTAAAAATATTTTTTACCATTTACTTTTTTGAAATTGAGAATTTTCATATAATTGTGTCTCAATTAATTTATGGTTCCATATTTTTAAAATATGGTGGAAAACATCATTTTAAACACATTGTTTACCTTTACTTGAATACATACAAAATAATTTTAGTTAAATAACACT
>ML789758.1:1259770-1315504 GCA_009831015.1 Picea engelmannii | reverse complement strand
TTTTTTTTTTTTTTTTTTAATTTGTCTTTTCAATATTTTTTTAAATGTGTTTTTTCCTTCATTTAAAAAAAAATAGAATTTTTTTTCAAGTGACCATTTAGGATCCAAATTTGGGTTTTTTATTTGCATATGGATCTGTTGTCAAGGCTACAATTTCAATTAGGTCGTAATTAGCTAAAATTTTAAGATTTTGTTTTATGTAACATCATTATTTTATTTAGGTGTTGATTTTAAGGTTTTTTTGAGTTACTGTATGAGTTTTGAAGGTCATGGTTGAAAAATGTTGTAATTTTGACCCCGTTTGAAAAAATGGTGCTACCAGTAGTACCACTTTTCAATTTGGGGGTTTATTTTCATATTTTTTTTGTAAAAATATGGTTTTTTTGGGCCAAAGTTCTCTTTTTGAGGTCATCATTCTCGTTAAGTAGATAAATTTGTTGAACCCAAAGAGAATACTTGTAGACCACGATTGATGCAGTTGCAACAACCTCCCCAAGCTCTCCTCGTCCAACCCTTGCACGATGCTACCAAGATGATAAGTTTGTTATCTAAAAGCTTCCTCCTTTCACCATGGAAAGCCCTCATTATATATGATTTGGAGGATTAACCACCATGGAGAATATAATTCACTAGATCCACTAAAATGGGATCTCCAATATTTTTAGGGAGAAAATATTTCACAAGGATTTTAGGGAGAAAATATCTCTCAGGTATTTTAAGGAGGAAATATATCTCAAGATCCACCAAATTAGGATTTTGGTTTGAGAAAATATCTCAACCATCCATGACATTATCAACTTCTCCTTGAGATTAGGAAACTAAATGTGAGGTGGATTCTCACAATAAATTAATTTCCTTTTTATGAATAATAAAGAATAATTCATGTGCACATAGTATTTTGACCTTCATATGATATATTTCTCCTCCACATTGACAAGGGATTGTGAAAAAGGTTTTTTCATGGTGTCAAGATGTTGTGACACTTAGTAAAGTGCATGTGATAGTTTATGACACTTAGGTGAAATAGGTGTGACACTTAAGTGTGAAATTTTGGTGTGTAACAAATGCCCCCTAAAGTGTGAGGTCAGAAGAGGAACTGAAGGACAAAACACTTTACAATTATTCAATGCAAGGGTGTTGGAGTGGGAGAACCCGGTAGAATCTACAAACAACCATCAAACAATATTAATATATGTTCCATTTCCGAGGAAGACATACCTATGCTCAAAATATGATATAACTCAATGCATGGCCCCCGACCAATACACTATGGATCCATGAAAACATAGACTAAGGATATGGCCACTAGAGATACAATGTGGATCCATACCTCCATGACATGAACTAATCACAACCACAAAAAATATACAATGGAGCTACGAGATGACAAAAAATAGACACGGATCAATACAAAGTGGATCTATGTGACCACTGACAATATATATATTAGTATGCTTAAATGATCTCCTTCACAGCCTGGGCAAAGAAGATAAAAGATGAAATCTCAACCCAGGGTCTTCGTCCTAATCTTGATATGGTACAAATCTAGCCATGTGAATGGATGATTTGATGTTGAACATGGTAGAAACCATTTGATTACAAATCATTGAGGTAAACTGTTAACAAGTGTGAGGGAAATAACCAATGATGTCAATGACTCCCAAGGTACCCTAGTACATTCTAGAGAATGTTAATAAATGAGTTGAGGTCGATCATTTGTGGAATAAACCGAATAGAGGTCAATGGTGTAAACCTACTGCCAGAAGCAAGGAGGCCTGTCATTAAGGCATGCAAATCCCAAGGTACTAACTAGTTTCTAATTCTAATTCTCGGATGATGTGTTGAAGTTAATAGGAAAAGACTCATCGAAGGATGGTCTTGATGTATCCCCGATCATCGATAGGAAACTGACATAGGAAAGTGATGTAAGATGGTGAATAAAATGAGTATGGAATGACACAGGAAATGGAAAATGGAAATATTGTAGATGGATGGTTTGATGTGAAACTTCCCTTAAACATGATGAGGATGACAACTGACTTGGTATCATTGAATTGATGAGTACCAAGAATGTGATGTGGAAGCAATAAGAGCACTCTTCGAATTGATGAAAAAGTATGGAAATACATGGAATTGGTATGACTCAAAGAAAAGTAGATTACCCAACTGTAAGATAAGACACAAATAGGTGCCATGTTCAAGGGCGACAATAGCTGCCATAAAGGATTCCCAAAAAACTTGACCCACTTCCTTCAATTTTTTCCCCCACCCAGATAGATGAGTACCCCTTTATTTTTTAACAAGCTTGAGGAGGATAAGGGATGCTTGGTATATCTCATCCTTTGACTGAGTTGCTCGACATATTCTTAATGAACCTGATGAAGGAGGGGTTCGGCCCCATATGGGTCCTAGAGATTGGACTCATATAGGTCCTTTGATGCATAGTTTTACGATCCCAAAGAAGATAAAATATTTGGTTTTTCATGTTTATAGAGTATGAAAAGAACTTAAAGGAGACTCCATGGATGACCTTTTTGTAAATTTAGTCTCCCAAGCCTGAAAAAAATGTAAAACAATACAAGGGAGAACTCTTCTAATCATGCTTGATTAGAGTGTTTATTTTTTGTAATTAGTATCGCGAGACCAAAAAAAAGATAAAATGCCACTCGAAAGATGCCCTTTCAAACCTTTTAACAAGTGTGAAAGGAAGGAAAATCACTCGAAAATATTTTCATGTTTAGGGAGTTTGAAAAGAGCTTAAAGGAGACTCCAACAAATTCCTTTTTCCTATGATTTTACGAGTCCGAAAAAGAGATAAAAGTGTACTTGGTAAATCATTCTCATATTTTAACGAGCACGATAAATAACAAAGACCAAGCTCGGTCTAGAAATATTTACTGTGTTACGATGGAAATGACCCTCGAATGAGGATCATTCCTAGCAGTGTGTATCTATAGAGGTGTGTTTCCCTCGGTTTATATGGGAGAATCTAGTGGCTTTTCTCCAGGATGATGTCAAGAGGTTGGAGACCTACCCACCAAGAGTTGTTTCCTACATCAAATCTTATTCTTTCCTTGTTTAGGCATGTGGTTACTAGTGGGAACATTTTCACTAGGTGGAGCAAAAGAAGGTTCAAGTACTGGATCCATAGAGAGACTCGATTCGGGTGGGTCTGTTGCAGTTTTTAATGAGCTTGACAAAGACGATGAACTATGCTCATCGAGACCAGGTACTACCAAAATATGAGATGATTCTAAGAATTGTCACACTTGAGTTGAAATCATGTTTAATGTGGCAACTTGTGTGGTGGGAGGAACAGGAAAAGGAAGAAACCCCATGAACGAGGAATCCTTGAGAATACCTACACCTACACTCTCAAAACTAGTCTATTCTAGAAAAGGGACATTATTTTCTATGACATTGTTGAGATCTGGAGTTGTATACTCAAGTTGGTCAACAATGATAATATTTCCTTAATGGGGAAATCATAAGATACAAAACACTGAATATTCAACAATAATCATAGAAAATAACCAATTATGACCAACTAACAAATTATAATCCATGGGTGCATCAACTACTTCGATATCAACCAAAACGGTTTTACCCTTCAATGTTTCCGTGAAAGATTGCAAGAGTCTGTGAGGTTGGAAACCATATCCATCAAATTCTTTCAGGGTGGTAGGGGACAGGGTAAGTGTAGTAGAACCAAGGGCTCTCCAACAAGGAAAATACATGACACAAGTGGAGGCTCCCTCGTCCAAAACAATACGATGAATGTTCTTTCCACCAACCAAAACTTGAATTTTGAATGATATGTGGTGGGAGACTTTCTCCATAAAATAATCTAGATTAAATGTAATCAGGTTCGACTCCTCGGGATCCATGGCTCCAATGGATAACAACATGGTTCTATGTTGAATTGGACAATGTTTTATAACTTTGAGTGTTGACATAACACAAGGCTCTTGTGCAAAATATTCAATGATGTTGTAATTTTGTGAAGAGAAGGCATTAGGCTTAAATGTCACTTTTCGAATTACGCTCTTGTGTAGGCGCAACTTTGTGTCAGAAATAGGATTCTCAATATGAATAGGATTGGAATATGGATGAGGAGTCAAATTAGAGGGTTGATCAACAAACTTCCCTTTAGTCTAATCACCCGTAGGAGTGCCATAGGTATTTGCTCGAGTTGTGACATTAATCATCTTAAACATGTACAACTCAAAGGTTTTTGTGGAAGCATCCCCATGGTGGGAACGACCTGTGTTTCCCCCATGTGGAGGGGAAGTATTTTATGCAACCAAATGTTGTTGATGAACTAGTTGGGAGGAAACCTTCATATATTTAGCGACAACCTCAATATGAGGGAAATCTAGGAGATTTATGCTTCGTTTTTGGTTGAGTATCAATAGTCTTAGGATTATCCTACTCATCAGAAGGTTTCTTGGATTTACCCTTTTTTTTATTGATACCTCATGGTTGCTAAGATGAATTGGATTGGACCATATTCACCTCAGAGGTTTGAGCAGGAGCGCAAGTAGTTGCGGTGTTTGGAACAAAACTAGGTTTTGAGGCAGGTCTTGATGGATCATTCGATGGATAAGGAGCATTAGGTATCAGATCATAAATTATTATATACTGGGAGTAAACCAAGTCCAAATATTGTACATAGTTGATAACATGCTCTTTAGTAACTACGTTTCCCATAGAAAAATCACGGGATATGGGAAGCAAGAGAAAATTTTTAAGCCGATCCATAAGGATTTGGTCTGTAATTGGAGCCTTAATCAACCATATTCGTCGTCTCCACTCATGAATATGATCAAAAATGTGGGTGGAAGAGGATTGCCAGAGAGAGGTCAAAAGTTATGTACTAGTTGCGTATCGTAAAGGAAACTGAAAATGCATCAGGAAAGCCATGGCAAGAGAATTAAAGTCAAAAAAGGAGTTACGTGGAATTTTAATGTACCATTTTTCTTCCACACCTACAAGTGTTCTCTGAAAAAGTCTAAGATGAATGGAATCATGCATCAAATAGTTGGAAGAACACCATAAATGGAAAGTCATAACATGATTGTTAGGATCTTCCCCAAGTTTTTCGTCAAATTTCAAGATGTCGGATGGTAATTTGGCAGGGATAGCGATCCAAAATGGGGCATGAAGAATGGTATTGTTTTTTAAACACGATAGATGTTAGGACCACACAATGTACCCTTTTTGCCCATACTTTTTTCCATTACTATACCCTGGATCACCTGTATTTAGACTTATACTATCATTTCATCTAATCATTCCAAGGTATACAACGTCCTTTCTCATTACTACACGTTTAATCTGTTTTGCATGATATTTTACATCACTCTCGTACTTAAATATTGATTAGAAGTGCATAAGTGTCCATAACTGCAGATTAGCATTTTGAGGCCGGTGCTGAAACACAGAACTGTCCAAAGTCGTTGATGCTGAAACATGGAGCTGCTACACAGTCCGAGGTCGCATATGCTGAAACACGGAGCTGCTACACAGTATGAGGTCGCATATGCCAAAACACGGAGCTGCTACATAGTTCGAGGATGCAGATGCTGAAACACGGAGCTGTCACTCAGTTCAGAAGTGTAGATGCTGAAACACAGAGGAGACCGCCACGATGCTGAAACATGAGCCGTTACAGTTAGCAGTCAAGAGTGCAATTCACGTGGCTGAAATAGCCCGTGAATTGCGATGCTGAAACAACATCAGCAGCGATGAGAAGGAGCTGTTACACCAGCCATAACAGCAATACCTTGTTCAATATCCTGTATTAGCATTCGGTTGAGTGGGAATAGGACATCCTATGCTGATTTAGAAAGAAGATCCGATTTAGGATAGGAATCAGATATGCTTTGTAATGATTGTATCGAAGGGATTTCCTCTTTAAATTCAGTGGAAATCACCATTCGAGAAATCCAAGTTTTGATGTATTGAAACAACTCCAGAGAGACGAGACGTATTCTATTTTCTCCAATCTGTAATGTGATATTTCAACAGATGAATATAAGACTGCTTTGAGTATCCTTCTCTAGTTTTTCGTTCAGGGGAATCTTGTGAGAAGGGAGGGCCCACCTTCTTCACAAGATTCACCCATTAGTTAGAAGTGTGTTTGTATAATTTCTGTCCATGTTTTGTTTAACTGTCGTTTGCTGAAACACTATTTTTCGCTTTGCTGAAACACTACTGACTCTGTCTTAGTTATTGAATAGAATTTGTAATTATTTTTATCAGCAATCTTGTGTGATGATTTTGTGAGACTAGCAAAGAATTGGTTAAAGGTCCCTGCTCAGAAAGAAAGGGATCGGGACATCATACCCTCTGTAGAATTCGTTTAATGCTGCAAGTGTGCTAGCCAGAGATTTGGTTAAAGTGTTCCTGCTCAGATAGAAAGGGACTACAACACCTTGTCTTCTGTAGATTTCCTTTTCCTTTGCAAGTGTGCTAGCCAGAGATTTGGTTAAAGTGTTCCTGCTCAGACAGGAAGGAATCACAACACCTTGTCTTCTGTAGGTTTCATTTACCCCTACAAGTGTGCTAGCTAGAGATTTGGTTAAAGTGTTCCTGCTCAGACAGAAAGGGACTACAACACCTTATCTTCTGTAGGTTTCATTTACCTCTGCAAGTGTGTTAGCCAGGGATTGGATTAAGGGTTCCTACTCAGAAAGGAAAGAACCAAAACATCCTGTTCACTGTAGACTTCCCTTGGTGTTAGCCAGAAACTGGGTTAGAGATCCCTGCTTAGAAAGAAAGGAATCAGACTGCCCTGTTCTCTGTAGACCTCAACCTCACAAGTGTGCTACAACAGAAGTAAGGCTCAAGGCTCCTGCTTAGACAGAAAGGAACTAAGTGCTTTGTTTTCTATTAGATAGAGTTAATTGTTTCCTGCATCATTGATTTCATGAAAAGAGTGTTAACGCTGAAGTCTCTATTTGAGAGTAAGGGTCCTGTTCTCTGATTGCAGAATAGTTGTTCTTTCCCATTGCAAGTGTTTGTAATCCAGGATTCTTAGATTGATATTTAAGAAATTGCAATAGGGAGGTTACTTTCCTGTGATTTAATTAAGAGCTTTGGTTCATTCAAGCAAGTATAATTAGTATAGATTTCTTTACTGCAACACTAAGTTGCTTTTTGAATTGAGCATATACTGTGCGTGGTTATCTTTGAAACAAAAGACTTCCTTGGGTTGATAATTTATGTTTCACTTGGTTGTTTAAAATTAATTAAGCAATTATAGTGACCAACAATAGATATGGTATATCTAACGTAGCCAAGAATGATATTTGTTCGTTAGGATATTGATACTAGTGATAACCATATTGCATAGAAACACTAGTAGGACCATATACAGGTTGTGGCAAGATGAAAAAACTAGATGGTCCTCCCATATACAGTGGTTGTCTGGGTTTTCCACCTATGTAAGGTGGTTTTCCTATTTGTCCACCTATGTAAGGTGGTTGTCCTGTTTTTCCACCCATGTATTGTGACGGAGAGGATGGGCCTCCTATATACTAAAATTGACCTGATGCTCCCCCGATATGATGTGGTTGGCCTAATAGGTCTCCCATATATTTTTATTTAAGGGATTGTTGCATCGGAATCCCAGGGTTGACCAATTGAGAGGGCATAGTTCCTTGTGGAGGAATGCCCACCGGATTGGGTTGAGCCCACAAAGGATTCACAACTCCTGGATATGGATGCCTAATATACAAGTGAGTGGTAGTAAAGATAGAATGATTTGCAGTAACAAATTCCCCCCAGGCTTGTTGATGTTGCAACCATGTAGGTTTCCCCACAGTAAAAGGTTGTCCTACAACTGAAGGTTTCCCCCCAATTGAAGGTTGGAATCCCATTGAAGATTTCCCTCCAATATAGGGAGTACTAATCTATGATGTGTGATATGGAGGCTGAGTAACTTTTGTAACCATGGTTGTGTGAATGAGTATATTGCTGGCCATTTTACCAATGGGATGACCAAGTAAGGGACTTGGTATGTACATGTGTAGAAATAGTGAAGAAGGAATATTACCTGAATCATGTGTGAAAGGATATGAATGTGAAATTCATTGAGTCGGAGTTACCTGGGTCAATGATATTTCCAGAGTTGTGAAAAATATGAATTCCCAAGTCCTTCAGGAAAACCAAAAATCAGTGGGTTCATGCCAAAGGATTGTGTAGTGGTTGAACCGTGCGGTAAATAGTAAGAAGAAAAGGCATCAAAATATCTCGTAGATGGTGGATCAATAAGTGGTAGGCTGCATTGATCATTAAAAATAGGATTTGCGTAAGATGCAAGGCTTTTTACGAAGGTTGTGACTGGTTCTTCAATGTGTTGGCCACTTTGAGGAGTGATGCTCCTGGTGTCAGAAGTGTGATCTATCATCATTCCTTCATAATAAATATTGTGTTGAGGTTCCTAAGTGTCAGGTTCCATACCTTGTATACTGTGAAATTTATGATCCTAAGTCTGACTATGAAAGTCAAATAAACACACTCCTATGAAAACTAAAATAAATAAACTAAGAAACAATAGATTTAAGGATCTTTGGAAGATGAGATATCAAGCCGCCAACGAAGAAGTGAGAAGCAGTTACCCCGACCTCCACATAACAACACTTCTCAGTGAAAGAAACCCTCACTTTCATGAGATCGCCCTCCAAGGGCACTGAGAGTGTTATACGATGTCTATGGTTGGTACCGTGGAAGTCCCCACATAGTCACCCCTATAGGTACCTAGGAAAGGACACTAAGGATACCAATTCACAGTCAACCTCTGAGCAGGTACATTCGACAGTCTAGACCGAACGTATGGTAAGGATATCAAAGTTTGAAGAGATTCAGGAGAATTGAAGAAAATTGGACCAGAAGACTCCAGAGGAACCCGAACGAATTCAGAGTTCACAAAGCACCAAGACCAAATGAAGCCAGTGGTTTCTCAAGAACAACCCCCAATATACTATATGTCCACTATGATTGGTTGAACTTTGGAGCGGTAATATTTGTTGCTCTCCTGTACATGACATCATTTTTAGCCCATGTGTGAGAGGGGGTTCCCAACTATGCTTATACGAAAGTTGGATTTGTACACTCTTTAGTGTTTTACAGTCTGTTTAGTATTCTTGGACAATTTACTCACTTCACCTAGTCCAAAGACCCTAATCCTAGGCTATTGTCGGTGTGCTAAAAAAAAATAAAAAATTATAGTCGATTTTATTAGCTCATGGTTGATTTTAATGGCTTTTAACTCAAAGGGTTAACGGAGATGAAATTGATGATGTGTAAGAGACTTGACTCTAATAGAATGCACAAAAATGATCTCAAGTCTTTCTTTCAATGAATTCTATGTACAAGAAGGAGAAGCGTTCTACTCTTCTTAACATAAGAAAGAAATCAAAACGATGCAACTTTAAATTTATGGGATCAATATGATGCCAAACTTCCAAACACATGTTTTTGAAAACCGAAATGCACATGCAAAACTAGCTCTTTTTCCAAACATAAACCAAAGCAAACTCCCTAATGAATGCAAAATTTCTTCATTTGATTGATTATGCAAGGAGATATGCAAAAGTTTTGCATCTTAACATATTCAATCAATAACTCAATGATGGAAAAGAGAAAGAAGACAAACACTCATGAAAATCCTCAAACGATGAGTAACAAGAATAAAAAATCAAGCTAGGTTGTCATAAGAGTCTTAACCATATATAAAAGTGAGATTTTTCAAATGAAGACAAGAAGGATCAATACCAAGCAACCCTTACAAACCCTAGCTGATGAACATTCCTAAACAAACAAGCAATCTGAAAGATTTACAAGACAAAGATCATACAATCTCAAAGGTAGAAAGAACCAAGGGATATTGTTAAACCAAGGTGACCACAACTAAGAGAAAATTTTCAAACTCAAAGGATAAACATAAATGAGTGATAAATGTCAAAATCTTAGAAAAACAAAGTCAAAGATAATCAAGGGTCTCTGAGAAAAAAACTCCTTAGGATCGGACCGAGAAAAAACAAGTAGAAAGGGGCAGAAAACCATAGAAAGGGATATCAATTATCTTATTTCCAAAGGGACAAAGTGCACAAGCACTATGGTATACACTACAAGCGAGCATTGATCATACACCAATGCCCTAGTGTACATAGTAGAGGAGCACTACCCTTCCCAAAAACTCAAAAAGAAGGTTCAAAACTCAAAAAACTTAGTCAAAGACTCTGTGATATCTTCACTGAAGAAGAGAGAAAGGGAAGAAGATCAGAAACAAAAAAGAACCAGGATATAAAGGTGGTAAAAATCTTTGACGATCCAAGGAAAGAAAATTCAATGTGTTTCCCCAATGGAGTCGCCAATTTCTATTATGGAAATATTCCCCTGCGGATAGATGAATTTTCCCTTGGATTACAGACCTCTATACCAAGACAAAAAATTACATTTGGAAACTGTTGAAACTAGGTCTTAAATTTTTTTTTATCTCTAAGACTAACACATTTCTTTTTCAGGATTCATCTTTTCATAAGGTATAATCCTCACTATCAGTCCCAAAAGCCTAGTACCGAAATCCTGGAATGGCTTTATTTTTTAATAATAAAAGGCATAAATCTTAAGTGTTTTTAAAGTCTCGACACATGTTCTGTAAAGTACTTTTAATAACGATAAATTAAAACCCTAAAGGAGTTAATTAACAATATTTTAACCTTTCGGGATTTGGGTTTACTCAGAACAACACGTTTTCAATACATTTCGAATCGCGAAATCCGGATCCCCGATTTCCCGAAAAAAATGGAAGTTAGTTCTTGATCCTGATTAATTAAATTACTAATACCAAAGTTAAGGCCTAAACTAATCCCATCACGATTTTAGGATTCAGGGTTTAGTGGTGACATACCTCATGTAAGCGAGATCCAAACCCCGAAACGCGAAATCCCAACTGAATAGCAATGTTTAAAATGAACTAACTTCGTTTTAAAAATACATTTGATGGTAATTAAACTTCTTAGGTATTTTCATTTTTCGGGTTCCGTTGAACGAGATCTTTCAAATTTTGATTTTAGAATTGTCGAAATATGGCCATATTAATAATGGATAGCTAGTGATTTATGTGACACAAATGCATATCTTAGAAATATTCTCTGCATTAAAGGTATTAAATTCTTGGCAGCTGCGTCAGTACTTTCACCATAAAATGAGTTAAAGGAAAATTAAAGGTCTGTGTTTTGAACCTTATTCTTGCTCTTTCCATCAGGAGTAAGTCGCATCTAGGCGAGCTTACGCACCTCTCTTCTGTGATAGGTTTTCATTCCAATACGAAAGATATGGCACCAAAGAAGGGATCCAAGAAGAGTGAAGATACAACTGAGATTTCTAGCCTAGAGCGAGATGTCATATTCGACACCACGCCACATGCTATCAACTCGATTAAATCATGGAGACAAATCTATGAAATTCTGGACTACGAGATAAAAAATTTCATTAATGAGTCCAAGAATCACCTTCGGGACATAGCAGAATCAGAACTTCACAAGATTGCAGCATGCCCACGACTCATGGCGTACAATGACATGATCAGTTGGGATTTAGAGAAGGTTGATATTCCAACGAGAAGCATTTTAAATGATCAAGGGGCCATTATCAAGTCATTCAGACTTGGACATGTCTAGGTTATGTACAAACTCTCAACCAATCCTAAATTCATTTACAATGCCAAAATTATAGCTGAATTTCAGAGAAAGGAATGCACTGAGGCATACCAAAATTACCCTGATTTAATCAAAGGCTGGTGGCGATGTCCATAAAAATTTAGGGCTGATACCCATGGAATTTATGCCATAGCTTCTTTGAATGAGTACATGGTTTATGTAGCCATGATGTTGTGCAGACTCTTCAGTAAAACGAATCCCTATCATTTCCCCACAGAATGGGTGCCCTTTTTAGAGGAAGCATCAGAAGGATATATTTTCAACTCGGACAAGATTTTATCCGATAACATAGCCAAAGAGGTTTCAGATTACAAAGATGCAAGATCCCGAGGTCAACCAGTGGCCTTTTACATCTCGACATACATCATGGATGAATTTTTTTTTATGACTCCATTCCCCTTGATGAAATTGAGTTGGAACATAACCTACCTCGAACCCATTCACGAGTATCACTTTGAGTTGTGGGAAGAAAACGAAAAAAAATCATTTTACGAAATTTTTCATTTCGTGGTAATACCAATGCATAAAATGTTTTTCAGTTGTGACCCTCCTCGCATTTCTGAAACAGTTTCAAAAAACCTCAAGCCAATAGTAGACTGGTTCATTGAAGAAATCTTCTCCTACATCAGGGTTTATGGGTGCTCAATCCCCCCTCATGCACTTCCAAAATTCCTCCCGGATAGACTGATATGTAGGGAAGTGACACACCAAATAGTGAAAGGCAGTATCAGAATAGAGCTAAAGGTAGCTCAAAATAAGTACTGGCCAATCTTCCCTGTGCACATAGGGAAATTTTCATTACAAAATTTGGGTCATTCCAAGGTGGAAGCAGAAGCACTCGAAAAAGTTAAATTGTTAAATATTGAGTACAAAAGGCATGAACCTCATCAACTAGTGAACAAACACTTGATACACTGCAATATGAAAGCATATGAATATGAGGAGTCCCCTTGGGATGACATGTTCAAAGGGACTAAGACTTATAAAGAGGTGTTAGAATGAGTACAAACACTTTTGTCCGACCTGCAAGATAGATTTTGGACCTTTCAGAAGCATAGACAGAGTGGTATACCCCAAGTACTGCAAGAAGAAACAATCACCCTCCCCCAAAAGAAAGAAAGTGTTCCCCCAGGCTTCGAACATGAAGCACAGAAGAACGAAAATCCCAAAAAAATCCCACAGGATACAGAAAGGCCCCCACCAAACAAAGAGATCTTACAGACAAAAAAATCAAAGACCGAAGCAGAGAAAAGATCTAGGAGACCACCCAAGTCCAATAAGCTTACTCCCCCTTCGTCACCTGGTGTTGATGTCAATACGCCTAAGGCAACAGGAGGGAAAGGATCTATAGAGCTAGGAAGTCCCATAGCTTCCTTAACCCCCTTACAGTCTACTTTTGGATTCCCATAGACATGAGCTCTATTTGTTGATGACCTCACCTCTATCCCCATAGATGAGATTCCTCCTTCTGATTATTTTTTCAGCAGAAAAAGGAAGGTTGTCCTGAAACAAGAGATGCATAAGAAGGAGGGGAATATGGTAAAAAAGAATAAATTATTGATAGATGGACAAAATTTGGAGGAGGAGGATTTCGCTACATAGATAGCAAGTTCCATGGGAGCCATGGCAACAAATTTTTTTTTTACCATGGGAAACATGAGAACGAGGATAAAGAAGAGTGATAACATGATAGCTCAGTTACAAGATCAGTTAAATAATGCTGAGGATAACATCAGAGAAGAGGTGAGTAAAATCTTGGAGTAGACCAGGGATACCGAAAGGCTAGAAATTCAATTACTCAAAACAAGCTTGGACGAAATGAACCAGAAGATAAAAGCAAGTTAGGCTCAAGTTACTCAGCAAAAGGAGCATGTAGAACAGTTAGAGGCTAGGTTAAATTTGATGGAAGGTCAGGTCATAGATCAAAAATCTTTTCAGGCCCAGTCACTGGAAGTGCATTCAAAAATAGAAGTTGAACAACAGAAATTGATTTCCAAGATAGAGATTATTCAGAGTTACTTTCAAGAAGCAGATAATGTCTTTGATAATATTATCCCGAAGGAAAAAGAAGCCAAAGCAGCTAGGGTTACTCTCCAAATGGAAATCATATATTCGACAAGTGAAGAGACAACCAAAACTATGAAAATTTCAGCCACAGAGCAAATCAAAGGTGACATCATGCTCAAGCTATGGGAAACCAACATAACTGAAAACAAAAGAATAGACATGGAAATTAGATATGACTGCGAATAATTTTTTGATATTTTAGACAAAAGGTCGTTAAACATTGGAAAAGGCAATTGTACAGGACTTCCAGGACAGATTAATATTGTAAGATATCAATTAAATTTTAGAGAAAATTTGAGTGAAATTCAAATAGAAATTTCACAGCTAAGAGAAATGGATGGCACCCAAATAGACAGGTTGTTAGTTGAGCCCAACTTAAAACTGCAGTCGATAACGTTTGCAGATAAAGGAGTTGAAGACCGTATTTCCAAGATACAAAGAAAGGTTTATCTGTTCGAAGCAAAAGACCTTCCAGAACCTCCCAGAAATTTTACACAGTTCCTGGAGAGATGCATTGAATGTATTGGATAAAAAGAAGGAGAGTCATCAACAAAGTAAAAGTATCATTTGGAAGATATTTACTTCCAAGAACACAGAAGAATGGTGAAGATCGTGCAAACGGTTTTTGATCTATTTTTTAACAAATTGTTAGTCACTAGGAATTAGGAAATCACCAACCATCTTAAGATTGGTAGTTTTGTATAAATATAACTTCTCAAGACTAAGAGAGGGATTTTTTTTGGATAGGATTGTAAAAAGAAAATTTTGTTTTTCCAGAATCAATCTAATATAGATTGAAGATTCCAGATCTTGTCAAGTGATGCAGGCAAGAGCTGCTTCCCTCTACTCACCCACTCTCAGGATTGATCAAATTCCCCTTTCGAGCCGAATTAGCTCTTCTGATTCCCTGCTGGAATCTCTGATGAAAACCTGATCCACAGGTCCTTTCTTCATCCACATGGCTCTCTGCACTTAACCATGATCTTCCCCGACTCAGTATCAGGTTTCGGGGTTTCCTCTTTCCCGATGTCAAGAGTTCCTATACTCTCGAATCCCCGATCTCTGATGAGCTCTCTTCCGGCCTTAGCCCCTCCTAGCTATACCCTATGGTCCATATGACCGCTCTCATAAGACCACAGCCTTATATCCTCCTATCAGGGTTTTGGACTTTCAAGTGCCAAAATGCACTTGTCCTTAGGATCCATGATTCGTCGAATCTTGTTGTACTCTTTACACACTAGCTCTCCTGGCTAGGCTCCTGGCCCATATGACCGTTATCCCTGTGACCGCAGTCTTACCTCTCGTCAGGGTTTTTGGCTTCAAAATCCCGATGCACTCCAATTTCCGTTATCCCTCTAGGCTAAGCTCATGGTCCATGTGACCTCCCCCTATATGACCATATCCATACCTCCTCATCAGGGTTTCGGACTTTACAATGTCCAAATACATATGTCCTCAGGATTTGCGATCCCTCGAATCCCAATTTCCCATAATACTGATAGCTGGCAACTCCTATCTGCCTTTAGCCTAATCAATGGTCATGATTTCCTATGAAACCAACGGCTCCAGATATCCCTTGGGACTTCGAGGTTTCAAATGTCAAAAAAAATTTGCCCACGGGACTACATATCCCTCGAATCTCGATTCTCCACTATGATGATAGTTGGCCCCTACACAAAGGAGCTTTCCTCCTTATCTGATATGCTGACAGCTGGCCCACAATGGCACTTTCCTCCTTATCGGGGTTTCGAGCTTCGTGATTTCGAATTGCATAAACAACTTGTCACCAGGATTCCCGATATCTCGATGACCCAAATGCTGATAGACGGCTTCCTGTTGGGACTTTCCGCGATGGCTTCGATTGCTGCCGTGCATCCTCCTCTGATGGATGGTCCTAATTAACCCTCACGATTTTGAGACTTTTGATGTCCCAACTTTCTCGACCTCAGGAACTCTGATTTCCCGAGTGTCGATATCCCGATGACAGCTCTCGTCAGGACTTTACCTCTACCTATGAGATTTTAACTCCCACGCAACTCCTAACAGATCTAATGGTTGTCGGGTATTTGAACCAAGATCCGACGGTCCAAATCTCTTCTTCTGAGCACACTCCAGAGACTAAACTTTGAGCAACTTCAATTCGATCCGACGACTGACAGGATTCTATGTGAACATTAGATGGTCCACAATCTCCTCTTCTGTGCACTTCTCCTGACGCCTTGATCTTCGCCACGTGTCTCCACTAACAGACGGTCCAGATCTTCTTGGGACTTTTCCTATAGAAATTCCCTATCTCTTTTCCTCATGATTCCTGATTTCATGAACGCTGATATCCCGATGGCTAACGGGACTTCTGTCTGGCGTGAGAAGGGTTAAACCCCATGCACCTCCTATCTGATCTGACAGCTGATGGGATTTCTGAATGATATCCAATGGCTGTCAGTCTCTCCCTTCTGTAGGCTTCTCCTGAGCTCCTCCTGGATGTGAAATCTTCAACGGTCCAGATTTCTTTTCTCCACCAATCCAACGAATACTGTTGCTCCTCCTGAGCTTGCACACTTTCTTCCCACACTTGGAAGAATTTTAGAAACCAAAGGCCTCGACCTTTGTCTTCTCTTCTCTGCGATCTTCAGACTCTGAGCTTCGCTGCGCGTATAAAAACACTGAATCCTCCTGATATTTTACTCTCGAATCCCCAAGGGATTCTTTTGACTTCTGCACCTCTATAGAGTCTTCACATGTACACTCAGTGTTGTCTCTTTTGAGCTTCTCAGACGCTCCGACCCCTAAGGGATTTTATCCTTCTTCCTTTCTCCTGCAGATGGAGAAATATGGATGCCCTCCTGGCTATCCTTTTTCTCAAGCAACCTCTTGCTAATCCTTTCATGGTGTTCAACAACCCTATAAAGATCCCTCAGTGGATTCTTCCTTCAAATAACATAACTCAAAGAGTTCTCTTCTCTTCTATGCCTACATGCACACTATCTCTATGCCCTCCTGGCAGAGTATCTTCCTCCAGAACTTCCAACAGTTCTATCCCCTTCTCCTATGCACCTATGCATTAGCTCGATGCCCACCTGGAAAATCTCTCAAAATCCTCAGTGATTTTGTTTATTCCTGAACCCACAACAAAGTTCTTCCTCTGTGCACTCCTTGCACTAGCTCAATGCCCACCTAGCAGAGCTTCACAGAATCCTCAGTGATTCTGGCTTCTGTCTGAACTCACAACAGAGTTCCTCCAACTACACCTTGTGCCTGTGCTCAATGCCCACTTAGCAGAGCTTTACAGAACTCATAGCTAAGTTTTGTCTACAACTGTGTCTCTCATACACAGCCTTGCCTCCAAGGTATTCAACAACCTTGAAGTCTTCACTGAGTTGTTGACTCCAGTTCTTGTGCCGCAACACGTCTTTGTCTGAACCCACAGAATTTAGAAGTGAAACCTCTGTGCATGGCTATCAGAACCCACAACGTTCTGTCACACCCTCCTAGTGTGAAGCCTCAAAGACCTTCACCTGAAATCAAACACACTCCTGCAAATGCACAACTACAGTATACATCTACAACATACAATGGAGCACTCACGAACATTCATTCAACACAGAATATTGTAGGAAAAACGGTTCTTTGTATTAAATATGGAAAATGCCTGTATTTACAATGTGTTCCTAAGCACGGCCTGTAACAAGATCTCGGCTCTTCTCTTTTGCTTCTACTTGCAGATTCTATCACACAACTCAACTTCTTTCTTAACTAACTCTGCTTACACAAAATGAGATACAAAATCTCTTTTACCTGAGGGGGCTCTTCGAGCTCTTCCCTCTAATCTACCTACCCTATTCAATTGCATTGAATGGGATGTCTAGTCCAGAATCTAGATCTAGATCTCAGCCATACAAACATTAAAGGCCGATCTTATCTACAGCCTGCACAAAGGCATGACTCTATAGCTCAAAATCTTAGACATTTAATTACATTGAATTTAGATTTCAAATGAGGCTGCGCCACTCTTCAACACACGATTTGAATTCACTGACATGGATGGATGACGTGGAGAGATGCTCCTGCATCAAACTCCTCAGCTGCAAAATTTATGAGCTCCTGCTCATGAGCTTCCCATCTCAGTTGTTGGAAATCCTCCTGGATCCCAAATCATCCTTTGGAGCTGTTCATCCACTCCATCCTGCTGCTTCTATTGAACTGCTACTGCTTCCTTCCTTCTGCTCAGCTGCTCCTCATTGGCAGTTTCTGCTGACCTCAACATCATCCTTCTTATCTCCTCAATAATTTCATCCAGCTGCTCCAGTGGCTGGTCCTATTTTTGCAATCTCTCCAGCTGCAAAAATTTTCTGCAATTGGGTAGATCATCATGATCTCCCATGCCTTCTTCTTCATATTCATCTGTGGCCTCAATTTTCCACTCTGCTACAGACTTCTGTTCTACAGTCTCCCTTTGACTGACTGGTTGTTCAGTCACCTTCTCTGATAGCTTAACTTTTTTCAGTTCTCTTGCTGGTCCTGGATTGTTCAGCCAATCCTCCAACATCTCTAGCTCCATCTCCCATGGAGTGAGAACTTTATCTTCTGCTGTCAGCTTCAGTGCTACAACTTATTTCTTTTTAGGTCCCTGGCTGAATATGTTGAGACATTCCTCAGAATTCTCCTTCTCCTCTGCTTATTCTTTTACTTAGGCAGCTTCCAAAGTATTCTCCAATCCTTCTTTCCTGACAGTCACAGCTGACTGTTCTTCTGTTGTTGCTGCATCTGCAACACATTTTTTTTCCTCCTCTTGGGCAAGTGGTAGGAATAATCCAATTCCCCCAATCATTATAATATCCCTGAGAACCTCCTCCTCGGTCAGCTGCACCTGCTGATCCAAACTCACCTATGAATTTATGAGACCCCCCGATAGTCTCATCTGCTCATCCCTGCCCACCTGGAAATATGGGATGCTTTCGCTGCTCTCCTGGCAGACTATGAGATCAACCGATCCCATATTCATCAACAACCCTTTCTGAATTGAACTCACCTCCGAGTACATGAGACTTTCATATAGTCTCAAATTTTCATCTCTGCCCACCTGGCAATCTGAGATGTTTCCACTACCCTCCTAGCAGTTCTTGAGATCCTCAGATGATCTCCATTCACTGAGATCTCTCCCAATTTTTGGTTCACATACCTGAATCATTTCTTCTTCTGGTCCATTGAGGTTTTCAGCATACCTCAACCATCTTTTTAACAGCCTGCGCTGCCCTCTAACCATCAACTCCTTGACTGGCCATTTTGCTTTCAGCTTCTTCATGGGCCATTCATACACCCATCTCAGTTTCTTATCCCGCTGCATCTTCAATTCGAGCTTCTTTATGTCTGCCTTTAATTCATAGAGCTCTTTATCCCTTTCTACAAGATTATCTGCCTTTCTCTTCTTCCCAGCATGCCTATGGTCTTCAGTAACCATGGTGTTGTCTCTGTCTTCTTTCCTAGCAAACCTACTGCTATCACTCCGCACTAAGAGTTCTACCAGCTTCATCCTATAGTCTCCCTGACTGCCTTTTTGATTGCTCCCTACCTGCAAACAATTGCCACAGAGTCTCCAGCGCTCTGTCTTCTCCCTCTACTTGAAATATACAAACAAATTTATAGCTCTGATACCACTTAATGTGTATCAGAGTGCTCTTTATCTCTTGCCTCTTCTTGCCTGAAATATACAGACAAGAACTAGGCTCTGATACCACTTGATGCAGGCGAGAGCTGCTTCCCTCTACTCACCCGATCTCAGGATCAATCAAATTCCCCTTTCGAACCGAATTATCTCTTCTGATTCCCTACTGGAATCTCTGATGAAAACCCGATCCACAGGTCCTTTCTTCATCCACACAGCTCTTGGAACTTAATCGTGATCTTCCCCAACTCAGTATCGGGTTTCGGGGTTTCCTCTTTCCCGATGTCAAGAGTTCCTATACTCTTGAATCTCCGATATCCGATGAGCTCTCTTCTGGCCTTAGCCCCTCCTGGCTATACCCTCTGGTCCATATGACCACTCTCATAAGACCACAGCCTTATATCCTCCTATTGGGGTTTCGGACTTTCAAGTGCCAAAATGCACTTGTCCTCAGGATCTGTGATCCATCGAATCCCGACGTGCTCTTTATGCACTAGCTCTCTAGGCTAGGATCCTGGCCCATATGACCATTATCCCTGTGACCGCAGTCTTACCTCTCATCGAGGTTTTTGGCTTCAAAATCTCGATGCGCTCCAATTTCCGTTATCCCTCTAGGCTAAGCTCGTGGTCCATGTGACCTCCCCCTATATGACTGCAACCATACCTCCTCATCGAGGTTTCAGACTTTCCAATGTCCAAATACATATGTCCTCAGGATTCAAGATCCCTCGAATCCTGATTTCCCACAATACTGACAGCTGGCAACTCCTGTCCGCCTTTAGCCTGATCAATAGTCGTGATTGCCTATGAAACCAATGGCTCCAGATCTCCCTCGGGACTTTGGGGTTTCAAATGTCGAAAAACATTTGCCCACGGGACTACCGATCCCTCGAATCCCGATTCTCCACTATGTTGACAACTGGCCCTTACACAACGGAGCTTTCCTCCTTATCCGATATGCTGACAGCTAGCCCACAATGGCACTTTCCTCCTTATCGGGGTTTCGAGCTTCACGATTTCAAATTTCATAAACACCTTGTCACCAGGATTCTTGATATCTCGATGATCCAAATGCCGATAGATGGCTTCCTGTCGGGACTTTCCCCGATGGCTCCGATTGTTGCCGTGCATCCTCCTCTGATGGACGGTCCTAATTAACCCTCGGGATTTTGAGACTTCTGATGTCCTGACTTTCTCAACCTCAGGAACTCCGATTTCTCGAGTGTCGATATCCCGATGACATCTCTCATCGGGACTTTACCCCTACTTATGAGAGTTTAACTCCCATGCAACTCCTGACAGATCTAATGGCTGTCGGGTATTTGAACCAAGATCTGATGGTCCAAATATCTTCTTTTGCGCACACTCTAGAGAATAAATTCCGAGCATCTTCAATTCGATCCGACGGATGACAGGATTCTATGTGAACATCTGATGATCCACAATCTCCTCTTCTATGCGCTTCTCCTGACGCCTCGATCTCCACCATGTGTCTCCACTAACGGACAATCCATATCTTCCCGGGACTTTTCCTATAGAAATTCTCGATATCTTGTCCTCATGATTCCTGATTTCACGAACCCCGATATCTTGATGGCTGATGGGACTTCTACCTGGCATGAGAAGGGTTAAACCCCGTGCACCTCCTGTCTGATCTGACGGGTGATGGGATTTCTGAATGAGATCCAATGACTATCGATCTCTCCCTTCCGTAGGCTTCTCCTGAGCTCCTCCTGGAAGAGAAATATTCAACGGTCCAAATTTATTTTCTCCGTCGATCTGATGACTGTTGTTGCTCCTCCTGAGCTTGCACACTTTCTTCTCGCACTTGGAAGAATTTCAAAAACCAAAGGCCTCGACCTTTGTCTTCTCTTCTCTGTGAGCTCCAGACTCTAAGCTTCGTTGCACGTATAAAAATGCTGACTCCTCCTGAGTTTTTACTCTCGAATCCCCAAGGGATTCTTTTTACTTCTGCACCTCTGCAGAGTCTTCACATGCACACTCAGTGTTGTCTCTCTTGATCTTCTCAGATGCTCTGACCCCTAAGGGATTTTATCCTTCTTCCTTTCTCCTGTAGATGGAGAAATATGGATGCCCTCCTGGCTATCCTTCTGCTCAAGCAACCTCTTGTTGAGCCTTTCAGGGTGTTCAAAAACCCTGTGAAGATCCCTCAGTGGATTCTTCCTTCAAATACCAGAACTCAAAGAGTTATGTTCTCTTTTGTGCCTGTCTAGACACTGTCTCTATGCCCTCCTGGCAGAGTATCTTCCTCCAGAACTTCCAGCAGTTTTGTCCCCTTCTCCTGTGCACCTATGCATTCACTCGATGCCCACCTAGTAGAGCTCTCAGAATCCTCAGTGATTCTGTTTCTTCCTGAACCCGTAACAGAGTTCTTCCTCTGTGTACCCCTTGCACTAGCTCAATGCCCACCTGGCAGAGCTTCAAAAAATCCTCAGTGATTCTGGCTTCTGTCTGAACTCACAACATAGTTCCTCCAACTGCACCTTGTGCCTGTGCTCAGTGCCCACTTAGCAAAGCTTTACAAAACTCACAACTAAGTTCTGTCTGCAACTGTGTCTCTCATACACAGCCTTGCCTCCAAGGTATTCAACAACCTTGAATTCTTCACTGAGTTGTTGACTCTAGTTCTTGTGCCACAACACGTCTTTGTCTAAACCCACATAATTCAGAAGTGCAACCTCTATGCACATCTATCAAAACCCCCAGCGTTCTGTCACACCCTCCTGGTGTGAAGCCTCAAAGACATTCACCTGAAATCAAGCACACTCCTGCAAATGTGCAACTATAGTATACATCTACAACATACAATGGAACACTCACAAACATTCATTCAACACGGAATATTGCAGGAAAGATTGCTCTTTGTATTAAATATGGAAAATGCTTGTATTTACAATGTGTTCCAGAGCACAGCCTGTAACAAGGTCTCAGCTCTTCTCTTCTGCTTCTACTTGCAGATTCTATCACACAAATCAACTTCTTTCTTGACTAACTCTACTTACACAAAATGAGATACAAAATATCTTTTACCCGAGGGGGCTCTTTGAGCTCTTCCCTCCAATCTACCTACCCTATTCAATTGCATTGAATGGGCTATCTAGTCCAGAATCTAGATCTAGATCTCAGCCATACAAACATTAAAGGCCGATCTTATCTACAGCCTGCACAAAGGCACGACTCTACAACTCAACAACTTAGACATTTAATTACATTGAATTCAGATTTCAAATGAGGCTGCGCCTCCAACATGCGATTTGAATTCGTTGACGTGGTTGGTTGGCTGACATGGAGAGATGCTCCTGCATAATCAAGCCTGAGTTATGTGTTTCTCTGTCATTTCATCTTTTATTTCATACCTTTGTTGAATGCTTTTCATGATGCAACTTCTATTGTGGTGATTGAACAGTCAGATTATCTAACTGTTTGCAGTTTTTCCTCTGTATCAGCTATCAGCCGATATAAGACCTATGAGCATTTTGAAACTATGAAATTGTATACTTCTTCAAAGTTATCATCCCTCTTTCTCCTATTAGCATAAAATGAGATTCCTCTTTAATTGATGCCTCATTTTTGTTATACAACTATATGTTTCTTTTTCTTTCTTCATTCCATGTATCATTTTCTTTAAAATTTGACTCAAATACTAGAAAAGGCCTTTATTTCTGTTATACTATTGATCCATAATTTGGAAGTTTTGTTCTTATTAATTCAAACCAAAAATTTGCGACCCTTGAAAATAATTTTGACTTAAAAAAAGGAAACCCTTGGCTTTCATGACTGTTCCAGTTACCAGACAGCCTAATATAGAACCCGGTCTATCCGATCAGACAAGCATTACATTAAACCTATTCAATACCATCTTACAAACAACAAATAAACAGGTAGAACTCGAACGTTAATGGGATGTGATTGAAAGGGATATTAGCATCCAAGAAAAATGGGAAGCTAGACAGAGACAGTTAAGGAACCAACTTTGATCTCGCTTTCTATTAAACTGGTCTTTTTACCCATTAACTATCTCTACCCTTTCAGATGCCTTGAGAGTATACTTTAGAGCCTTAAAGTATACATTTAGGAACAACATCCTTTTGGTGATGCTATCAGGGATGAAGAAACGAATCTTTTCCCTGGGAAGAATGACATTGACACTTTGTTTCTTTGATAGTGAAGAAAGATCAAAAAACCTTCTAAGGCTACTTTTTTCTTTCACTTGGCGACTCCATGATGAGTAAACTAGATTTTAGTTGAAAGAACACTAGAAAGAACCCATACGACAAGCATAACTCACCAATATCTAATCTGGAAAAGATTTTAAAATCAAGAAGATCCCTTAGACAAATCGTTTCACCGACACTTACCATATGTCAACCTAATTCTACACGGTCGAACGTCAAAGGAAGACTTGAGATATTCATCTCCCTCCCCCTCCCAATCGATACATTCTCTCTTCCAAAAGTGCACACCCCTACTACCAATCTCTCTAAATAATTCCATGTGTATCTTGATTTAATCCCCACTGATTCTCCGATATATTCGTCTTACGAGTCTGGAGAAACAAGTTCTTTTCATCTTGGGCCTTCTTTATATAGTTTCTTATGCCTTGGTGATTAGTTCCCCACAACAATTTTATCACATTCAAGTACAACCCAAAATCTACCTAGCTTCCATGATCTTTCTCCTCATACACTCCGAGTTTCAGCCTCAAATCCATCAATGGCTGCACACGAAGATGCGGGGGTTGGAGGCGGTGTTGTAGGTGGTGCCGCAGGGGGAGCGACAGGTGGCCAAGTACCATTCCCTAGAATTTTTTCTAAGGTGGCTGCCATATATTCCCTTCTTCTCCTCTCGGTTCCTGTACATGATCTTCTAGAAAATTACATGAAAAATCTCCCAAAATTCATAGGGGAAGGCGATTTAACCGCACAAGAATACATCAATTTCTTTGACCAATTTGCTGACATCCTAGGACTTGAACACGAAGATGACTACTCCAAACTCTTAGTGAAAACTTTTGAAGGGCAGGTCAGACCTTGGTTTTGAGTCTTAGTAGCGGGATCTTTAAGGTCATCTGATGAACTCAAAAGTGCTTTCATCAGACAATGGGGAGAAAGGAAAGATCACCTCTATTATCTGACTAAATTCGGGGCTCTTAGAAAGAAAAATTATGAATCAATTCTTGAGTTCACCCAAAGGTTTAATAAATTGTATAATAAAATTCCCATAGAGGTCAAACCTTCTCAGCCTGCAGCGAAAGTAACTTTCGTTGGAGCTTTCGACCCTGATTTCTCCCTACTATTAAGAGAGAGGAGATCAGTATACCTCACCAAGATGCAAGACAATGCCCTAGAAATTGAATCAAACATGATGGCTTCAAGAAATCTAAAATCCAAAACAAAGAATGGAAACAAAGAAACTAGAAGGTACAGAGAATGACGATCTTTTGGGTTAGGAAGATCTTCAAAAGGCAAAATGGACGACATGGATAGAATAATTAAAGAACTGTCTAATAATATTTCAAAAATGGAATTAGACCAAATAAAAAATGACCATTTTCCCAGAAAGGATTTCAGAAGGAATCCCAATCCTCAAGCCCCACAAATAAAGATTAAGAATGAGGATCAAAAAATCCCAACCCCCTTCAAGAGTGAAAACTTCATTGGAGAGGAAGACTTAGAAGATTTTGAGGAATTAGAGGAAGATATAAAAAATCTGAGCGATGATGGTACACAACCCTATTTATCGAGACAAGATTATGAAAAATTCTTAAATAAAGAAATTAGATTGGAAAATGACATAAACAATAGTATTTCTGAAGATTTGACCTACCAAGGTATTGCAGATGGTATAATGGTCGAGCTTCACTGGAAGTACAATCTAAGGCCTAGAAACAAGAATCTCGCAATCACCCAAATGAAAAATATCTTGCGGAGGGGTGAGACAAACGAGACGGTTTCAAAAAATACTGAAAAGAAGACTGAAAAAAATAAAATTATGGACACACAACCTACCAAGACTAAGATAGTTGAAAGACCCATAGTCAAAACACAGAAGCGAAAGCTCCTGCAACTGAAATGAAACCTTCACCACAAAAGAAAGCGGATAAGAAGGGGATTGAAGCCCAAACCATAGAGAACGAAAAAAATTCGGGGAATTTTAATATGGAAAATGAAATCAATAAAATCGAGATCCCCATACCTCTTATCGAGCTGGCAAAAAAACCAATGTACAAAAAACAAATTTCCAAGATGATTAGTTTTTCAGAAGATGAAATCCAAGATGATGTCATTAACTTAGAATATGAAAAATTGAACATAGTTTTTGGTCCACATTTCGAAGGCGCCAAAGACACTGTTTCCCCCTTATATATCACGTTAAACTTGTTCAACCAACTACTCCATAACTATATGCTCGATTCTGGAGCATCCCACAATTTAATGCCTAAAGCCATTATGGACAAATTGGGTCTCAAAATCACTAGGCCTTATGGAGATTTATATTCATTCAATTCAAGAAAAGTTAAATGTATAGGCATGATTAAAGACTTGGTGGTAAATCTGGCACAAATACCTGCGAAAAGCATTCCCATGGACGTAGTAGTCATCGATATCCCTCTGAAATATTGTATGCTGTTATCTAGATCCTGGGGTGCCAAGCTTGTGGGATCTCTCCAACTTGACATGACATATTCTACGATTCCAGTTTTTGGAGGACAGTTCATGTGCCCGTACAGAGAAACCAGGTTGGCATTCACGGTAAGTGATCCGCGCAACCTGAATAACCACCCTGTATATATTGCAGATCAAGATTTAGGTAATTGTATTTTATCCATTGATGACGATATTGATTTAGGTATAGATGAAAGTTATACAGAAGAAAAAATAGAGAAAGAAAAAATTTAAAAAAATGTATATAGCACTAGTGTGTGGAAGATGTTTTTTTACGGCACTTCATCCTACTTTGGAGCTGGAGCTGGGGCACTCCTTGTGGCCCCTGATAATCAATTTGCAATCCCCTTTTCCTATAGACTATAGTGGAATGTGGACCACACTAATAATCTATGCGAGTATGAAGCCTTAGTGTTAGGGTTAGAAGCTGCTAGGAGAATGAAAATAAAAAAACTTGAAATATTTGGTGACGCTGAGCTAATTGTAAAATAGGTAAACCGATAGTACCAAGCCAAAAATCCTAGGTTGAGGTCTTACAGGAATTCTGTCTGGGATCTGATCGAAAATTTCTCCTCCTCTTTCAAAGTCCACTACATTCCAAGAACTGAAAACCAACAGGCTGATGCGTTAGCCAAAGAAGCCTCAACATTCACACCTCCCACTACTTTCAAACTAAAGTACCATATACAAATGATACATCAACCTTCCATACCAAATAAAATACAACACTGGCAATTTTTTGAGGACAATGAACAACTGCACAAATTTTTAGAATCAATAGACAAGTTTGCCAAAATGCATGCCGACCAAGAAAACCAAAATGATCATGTTTGGATCATGCGAGAAGGGGAAGACCCAAAATAATTCCACGATAAAATTACCAATCATCGAATTCTTGTTCTAAAAAATACCCAGATCCCCAAGGGTCTGATTCCCTTGGAAAGGTTATTTAGTCAAGATGATATCCCTTTAAGATCCACTTTACAACCTCTGCCAGAAGAGGTTGAGGACTATGATATAGGTACCAAAGAAAACCCTCAGTTGCTGAAACTATCCAAATACCTGTCCCTAGAAACCACAAGTGAATATGCTGAGTTGCTTAGAAAATATAAAGACATTTTCGCTTGGTCTTATGATGAATTGAGAACTGATGATACTTCTATAATCGAACATAAAATTCCTTTGAAACCTGGTGTCAAGCCTTTTAAACATAAACTTAGACAGATAAACCCTATCCTGCTACCAGTAATAGAAAAAGAAGTCAAAAATCTCTTGGATGCGAAAATCATTGTCCCACTAAGATATTATGAGTGGGTGGCTAATTTAGTCCCAGTAAGAAAGAAAAATGGCGAAATTAGACTGTGTGATGATTTTAGAAACCTGAACCGATCATCACTCAAAGACAATTATCCATTGCCTAAGATGGACTACGTTTTAGAGAAATTAGTTGGAGCTAACAAAATGTCAATGATTGATGGTTTTTCAGGTTACAATCAGATCGCAGTACACCAAGATGATACAGAAAAAATGGCTTTCACTGCCCCTTGGGGTACCTTCATGTACGATAAAATGCCTTTCGTCTTGATGAATGTGAGGGAAACCTTCCAGCGAGCCATGGACATCACCTTCGTGGGTGAGAGAGATAAATTCGTCACTATCTATCTCAATGATCTGACAGTTTTTTCAAAATCTGATGCAGAACATCTAGTACACCTGAAGCAAACTTTCGAGAAATGTCGTAAATTTGGTTTGTCCCTCAATCCCCAAAAATCTCATTTCGCTATGAAAGAAGGTAAGCTATTAGGTCATGTAGTGTCTAAATATGGAATCAAAATTGATCCCAAAAGAATTGAAGCAATAGATACTATAAATGTCCCTAGAAATGTAAAAGAAATTCAATCTTTCTTAGGAAAAATACATTTCTTGAGAAGATTCATCCCTAACTTCGCCGAAATTGTGAAGATGATCACAGATATGTTGAAAAAAAATAGTGATACGAAGTGGACAAGCGAAGCCAAAGAATATTTTCAATCAATCGAGAAAGTTATCAGCGAAGCGCCAGTCTTGGCAAGTCCTGATTACACAAAAGAATTTCTGAATTTTTCCTTCGCTTCCGAACACACTATCGCAGTTGTATTGTTACAGAAAAATGAAGAAGGCTTTGAAAAACCCATTGATTTTTTTAGTAAAAGTATGAGAGATGCTGAGTTGAAATATAATATACTAGAAAAACAAGCTTACGCAATGGTAAAGGCTCTCAAGTCCTTCATAATGTACGTATTACATTCGAATATCATAGCCTATGTTCTTACAAGCTCTGTCAAAGACATACTGGTTCAGCCGGATAGTGATGGGAGAAGAGGCAGATGGCTAGCTAAGATTCAGTAGTTCGATCTTGAAGTCAAACCAAAAAAACTCATTAAAGGCCAAGGTCTGGCTAAATTGTTATTCGAATCTAACTTGTAGGCACTCGGTATAAATCAGCTACAAGAAGACAAGGATTTCCTAGAGATAAATGAACTCGATTTCGCTACACCTACGGTTGAGATAGAAGACATGTTTTCTTCTTCAGTTTGGTACCACAATTTTGTTTCTTACCTATTGAATCTTCAATTTCCCAGTGAAATAACCCCATCTAAAGCCAGGACACTGAAACTACATGCTAGAAAATATTGTATTATAGATGGAAAATTATATTGGAAGGATCCCCTGGGTTTCTTGCTGAGCTGTTTAGTCGAGACCGAAACTGAAAAGGTTATAGATGAGTTCCATGAGGGAGTGTGTGGAGGACACCATGCTTGGAGAGCCACAACTTATAAAATCTTAAGAGATGGATATTATTGGCCCAAACTTTTCACAGATGTAAACACCAAAGTCCAAACTTGTGTTCCCTGTCAATTGTTTACAGGTAAACAGAAAGTCCCAGTTTTACCTCTAATTCCAGTTAAAACCGAAGCCCCTTTTCAACAATGGGGTCTTGATTTCATTGGAGAGATTCACCCACATTCCATTGCTCAGCACAGGTGGATTCTAACCGCAATAGACTATTTTACTAAGTGGGTGGAAGCTATTCCCATGAGAAACACAACTGACGTAGTTGTAATCAATTTTCTAGAAGAAAATATTTTATCTAGATTCGGTTGTCCTCGACAGATAGTCATCGACAATGCACAAGAGTTTAAATCAATGGCTATGATAAGATTTTGCAAAAAATTAAACATCATATTAGGACACTCTATAGCTTATTATCCACAGGGAAACGATTTAGCTGAGTCATCTAACAAAATTATGACAACTATGATAAAAAAAAATATTGACTGAGAACAAGAAGATGTGGCATATCCATTTGAAACACGCTCTATGGGCCAACAGGATAAGTACCAAAAGGGAAATTGGAATGTCCCCTTTTCAGATGGTATATGGAACTGGTTTTATTTTACAAATCAATGTTGCTCTGTCAGTAATGAAAATTTGGCAAGATTCAAACAAGAACCTAACGACATTACCAAGAGAGAAAACCAACTAGTTGAAGTTCAACAAAATAGAATAGAAGTAAACGAAAAGTTGTGGAGATATCAGGATAAGATGAAGGCTTTATTCGATAAAAAGGCTAAGGATAGAGATTTCCTCCCTGGAGATCTGGTACTAAAATGGGAAGCCAGAAGAGAAGACACTGGAAAACACGACAAGTTCGATTCGATCTGGTCTGAACCCTATAGAGTCTCGATCTCAAAAGGAGAAAATGATTTTTCATTAGAAAATCTCAATGGAGACATTCTGAGCGCCCCTTAAATGGGCGATACGTTAAACACTACATGCAGTAATATGTTTTCGAACTTTCATTGTACATACCAGTTTTTTTTCATGTTTTCTTTATAGTTACATTTCTTTCAGTAAGTTTGATTGAAGATTAAAAAATAACAATAACAATAATAATAATAATAATAATTTATTTAAGATTTTTCAGATAATGCAAATACAAAACAGTTGAAATATAGCAGTTCACAAAATTGGTATGAGTGTCTGGCAATTATCAGGTCATTTTATTTGCAGGAAAAGCATCAAGAACCCAAGAGATCAACTATACTACAGGGATAATCTGCATGAATAATCATGATAAATATTTACCAAAAAGGTAATAAGTAAACAATCTTCTGGCTGTAAATACGACGAACTACTAAGGTATGAACTCTGACCTGGGAACCTGAGTTAAAAATGTCCTAAGAGGTACAAATGAATGAGACACAAATTTTCACGACAGTAAAAAATAAATAAAAAATAATACTTGTTAGCACTCCTAAGTTTCTGAGGTTCTCTCACCTTTTCCCTTCGATCTCTATCAAGCTTACTCTTCGCCCAACCCTGACTTTTTCCCATTAGATATTGCAAAAAAAAAAAAGTTTCATCTCAATTTCGGAAACGTTCAGGCTAACTTTCAAAGCAAGGATAGGTAAAATTCTATGTTTCTCCTAAACTTTGGCTAAACTGGAAGTATGTTTGGGCTAATCCTAACCTTTTTAGTCATTCTAGCAGAAATAAAATGATCATTTTCATTCAAGGGAAGTCCCTAAAAAATATTAATAAGTTTTCCCCAAGATTCTCCATAAAGTTAAAGTGTCTGAGGGCCCAAAGAAGATTAATCCAAATCTATTTAAATAAGTTGACAAACCTTTGCTGTAAAAAAAAAATTAGCAGTATATTTTCCCTGAGTATGTTGCATACTTATTGATTGCCCCCACTTCATAACAAAAGTGTATATAAAGAGATGGTGAAAGAAAATTCATTATCAATTGTCCCCATCTAATCTAAAGAGATGATGAAAGGAAATTCATTATATGATTGCCCTCATCTCAACATTTAAATGCTAAAAATAATGAAGTGGTGAAAGGAAATTCAATGTGGAAAATCTGATAACTTCACCGGGGTACTGAACATGCCCGCTGACAGTGAAACTGTTGAAGCCAGGTCTTAAATTTTTTATCTCTAAGACTAAAACTTTTCTTTTTCGAGATTCAGATTTTTATAAGGTATAATCCTCACTATCAGTCCCAAAAATCCTGGTACCGAAATCCTGAAATAATTTTATTTTTTAATAATAAAAGACAGAAAGCTTAAGTGTTTCTAAAGTCTAGACACACATTCTATAAAGTACTTTTACTCATGATAAATTAAAACCCTAAAGGAGTTAATTAACCATCTTTTAACCTTTCGTAATTTGGGCTTACTCAGAACAACATGTTTTCAATATATTTTAAATCGCGAAATCTCGATTCCCGATTTCTCGAAAGAAATGGAAGTCAGTCTTGATCTTGATTAATTAAGAAAGTAATCCCATTGTGATTTCGATATTTGGGATTTAGTGGTGACATACCTCATGTAAGCACGATCCCCGAAACCCTGAAATGCGAAGTCCTGACTCAACACCAAAGTTAAGGCCTAAAACTAATCCCATCGCGATTTTGGGATTCAGGGTTTAGTGGTGACATACCTCATGTAAGCGTGATTCCCGAAACCCCAAAACGCGAAGTCCTGACTCAATACCAATGTTTAAAAAGAGCTAACTTCATTTTAAAAATACATTTAATGGTAATTAAACTTCTCAGGTATTTTATGTTTCAATTTTTTTCAAACGAGATCTTTTGAATTTTGATTTTAGAATTGCCAAAATACGGCCACATTAATAACAGACAGATGGTGATTTATGTGACACAAATGCGTATCTCAAAAATATTCTTTGCAATAAAGGTATTAAATTCTTGGTAGCTGCATCAGTACTTTCACCATAAAATGAGTTAAAATAAAATTAAAGGTCTGTGTTTTGAAACTTATTCTTTCTCTTTCTATCAGGAGTAATTCACATCCAGGCAAGCTTACACACCTCTCTTCCATGACAGGTTTTTATTTCAATATGAAAGACATGGCACCAAATAAGGGATCCAAGAAGAGTGAAGATACAACTGAGTTTTCCAGCCCAGAGGGAGATGTCATATCCAACACCATGCCACATGCTATTGACCCGATCAAATCATGGAGACAAATCTATGAAAATCTGGATTACGAGATAAAAAATTCCCTTAACGATTCTGAGAATCACCTTCGAGACATAGAAAAATTAGAACTTCACAAGATTGCAACATGCCCATGGCTCATGGTGTACAATGACATGATCAGTTGGGCTTTAGAGAAGGTTGATATTCCAACGAGAAGCATTTTAAATGACCAAGGGGCCATCATCGGCTCATTCAGACCTGAACATATCCATGTTATATACAAATTCTCACCCAATCCTAAATTCATTTACAATGCCAAATTTATAGCTGAATTTCAGAGAAAGGAATGCACTGAGGCAGACCAAACTTACCTTGATTTAATCAAAGGCTGGTGGAGATGTCCATCAAAATTTAGTGCAGATACCCACGAAATTTATGCCACAACTTCTTTGAACGAGTACATGGTTTATGTAGCCATGATGCTATGCAGACTCTTTGGCAAAAAGAATCCCTGTCATTTCCCCGCAGAATGGGTGCCCTTTTTAGAGGAAGCATCAGAAGGATTTAGTTTCAACTAGGAAAATATTTTATCTGATAACATAGCCAAAGAGGTTTCAGATTACAAATCTGCAAGATCTCGAGGTCAACTAGTGGCCTTTTACATGTTGGCATATATCATGGACGCAATTTTTTTTATAACTCCATTTCCCCTGATGAAACGAAGTTGGAACATAACCTGCCTCGAACCCATTCACGAGTACCACTCTTAGTTGTGGGAAGAAAATGAAAAAAAATCGTTTTACAAAATTTGTAATTTCGTGGTAATACCAATGCATAAAATGTTTTTTGGTTGTGACCCTCCTCGCATCTCTGAAACAGTTTCAAAAAATCTCAAGCCAATAGCAGACTGGTTCATTGAAGAAATTTTCTCCTACATCAGGGTTTGTGGGTGCTCAATTCTCCCTCATGTGCTTCCAAAATTCCTCCTGGATAGACTGGTGTGTAGGGAAGTGGCACACCAAATAGTGAAAGGTGGTATCGGAATAGAGATAAAGGCGACTCAAAAGAAGTCTTGGCCAATCTTCCTTGTGCACATCGGGAAATTTTCATTACAAAATTTGGGCCATTCCAAGGTGGAAGTAGAAGCACTTGAAGAAGTAAAATTGTTAAATATTGAGTACAAAAGGCATGACCCTTATAAACTAGTGAACAAACACTTGATACACTGCAATATGAAAGAATATGAACATGAGGAGTCCCCTTGGGATGACATGTTCAAGGGGACTAAAACTTATAAAGAGGTGTTGGAATGAGTACATACATTGTCGTCCGACCTACAAACTAGCTTTCAGACCTTTCAGAATCATAGAAGGAGTGGTCTACCCCAAGTACTACAAGGAGAAACAATCACCCTCCCCCAAGAGAAAGAAAGTGTTCCCCAAGGCTTCGAACATGAAGCACAGAAGAAGGGAAATCCCGAAAAAGTCCCTTAGGATATAGAAGTTCCCCCACCAAACAAAGAGACCTTGCAGACAAAAAGATCAGAGACCGAAGCAGAGAAAAGGTCCGGAAGACCACCCAAGTCCAGTAAGCTTACTCCCCCTTCATCACCTAGTGTTGATGTTAATACACCTAAGGAAATAGGAGGGAAAGGATCTATAGAGATAGGAAGTCCCATAGCTTCCTTAACCCCCTTACAGTCTGCTTTTGGATTCCCACAGACAGGAGCTCTATTTTTTTATGACCTCACCTCTATCCCCATATATGAGATTCCTCCTTCTAATTATTTTTTCAACAGAAAAATGAAGGTTGTCCTGAAACAAGAGATGCATAAGAAGGAGGGGAATATGGTAAAAAATAATAAATTCTTGATAGATGGACAAAATTTGGAGGAGTAGGATTTTGCTACAGAGATAGCAGGTTCCATGGGAGCCATGGAAACAACAAACTTTTATACCATGGGAAACATGAGAACGAGGATAAATAAGAGTGATAACATGATAACTCAATTATAATATCAGTTAAAGAATGCTGAGGAGAACATCAGAGAAGAGGTGAGTAAAAACTTGGATCAGACCACGGCTGCCGAAAGGCTAGAAATTCAATTACTCAAAACAAGCCTGGATGAAATGAACCAGAAGATACAAGCAAGTCAGGCATAGGTTACTCAGGAAAAGAAGCATGCAAAACAGTTACAGGCTAGTTTAAATTTGATGGAAGGTTAGGTCATAGATCTAAAATCTTTTCTGGCCCAGTCACTAGAAGTGCATTCAAAAATAGAAGTTGAACAACAGAAATTGATTTCCAGGATAGAGATTATTCAGAGTTACTTTCAAGAAGTAGATAATGCCTTTGATAATATTATCCCGAAGGAAAAAGAATCCAAAACATCTAGGGTTACTCTCTAAAATGCAATCATATATTCGGCAAGTGAGGAGACATCCAAAACTATGAAAATTTCAGCCACGTAGCAAATCAAAGGCGATATCATGCTCAAGCTATGGGAAACCAACATAACTGAAAACAAAAGAATAGTCAATGAAATCAGAGATGATTGTGAAGATTTTTTTGATCTTTTAGACAAAATGTCCTTAAACATTGGAAAAGGAAATTGTACAGGACTTCTAGGACAGATTAATATTGTAAGACATCAATTAAATTTTAGAGAAAATTTGAGTGAAATTCAAATAGAAATTTCACAGCTAAGAGAAATGGATGTCACCCAAATAGACAGGTTGTTAGTTGAGCCCAAATTAAAACCGCAGTCAATAAAGTTTGCAGATAAAGGAGTTGAAGACTATCTTTCCAAGATACAGAGAAAGGTTTATCTGTTCGAAGAAAAAGACCTTCCAGAACCCCCCATAAATTTTACATAGTTCCTGGAGAGATGCATTGAATGTATTGGATCAAAAGAAAGAGAGTCATCAACAAAGTAAAAGTATCATTTGGAAGATATTTACTTCCAAGAACACAAAAAAATGGAGAAGATCGTGCAAATGGTTTTTGATCTATTTTTTAACAAATAGTTAATCACTAGGAATTAGGAAATCACCAACTGTCTTAAGATTGGTAGTTTTTTATAAATATAACTTTTCAAGTCTAAGAGAGGGCTTTTTTCTGGATGGGATAGTAAAAAGAAAATTTCATTTTGCCAGAATCAATATAATATAGATTGAAGATTCCAGATCTTGTCAAGCTTGAGTTATGTGTTTCTCTGTCATTCCATCTTTTATTTCATACCTTCGTTGAATGATTTTCATGATGAAACTTCTATTGTGGTGATTGAACAGTCAGATTATCTAACCATTTGTAGTTTTTCCTTTGTATCAACTATCAGTCGATATAAGACCTATGAGCATTTTAGAACACTAAAATTGTATACTTCTTCAAAGTTATCATCCCTCTTTCTCCTATTAACATAAAATGAGATTCCTCTTTAATTGATGCCTCATTTTTGTTATACAACTATATGTTTCTTTTTCTTTCTTCATTCCATGCATCGTTTTCTTCAAAATTTGACTCAGATACTAGAAACGACATTTATTTCTATTATACTATTGATCCATAATTTGGAAGTTTTGTTCTTATTAATTCAAACCAGAAATTTGCGACCCTTGAAAATAATTTTGACTTAAAAAAGGAAACCCTTAGCTTTCATGACTATTCCAGTTACCAAACAGCCTAATATAGAACCCGATCTATCCGATTAGACAAGAATTATGTTAAACCTATTCAATATCATCTTACAAACAACAAATACATGAGTAGAAATCGAATGTTCATAGGATGTGATTGAAAGGGATATTAGCATCCAAGAAAAATGGGAGGCTAGACAGAGACAGTTAAAGAACCAACTTTGATCTCGCTTTCCATTAAACTGGTCTTTTTACCCATTAACTATCTCTACCTTTTCGAATGCCTTGATGGTATACTTTAGAGCATTAAAGTATAAACTCAGGAACAACAAACACTACCATTGCTATAAATTCATTTTGTCCATTGAGAAAGAGAGAAGGAGGGGAAGTATGATGCACCTCGTTAATGACATTTTTCCAATCCGCTCCAATCCACGAGCTCAATCTGACTCCTAGTGAAAATTAATACCTACAATGGACAACAAGAAACAAATGAATATATCCTACTCTAATGGATAAGACAAAACAAATTTATCTACGTGGATTGAACCAATCAACATACAAGCATAAATGAATACATACTTGAAGGAAATAGGCCAAGTATATTAGATGAGAACAAAGAAAAATTATAGACCATGAATGATGTCAGTTGCAACTCCTCCAAGCTCTCCTTTTCCCACCCTTTCATGAATCCAAAGACCATAAGTTTGATATTTGAAAGATTTCTCCTTTTCACCTTGTAAAGCCCTCAATATATAGGCTTGAGAGGCACAACAACCATGAGCATATTTGGGGATTATTTAAGTATATGACTCCTTTAGGTTAGGATCTGATCCTAGGATAGTGGCATAGGATAGCATTCGATCCAAACCAACCTCATCTCTAAGAGCTATCCCTTAGAAAGAGGCATGATTCTCCAAAGTTTCCTATAACCAAAATCAACGCTCCCCTATATTTAAATATAGATAATTGATCCTATATCAGTTCTCCCTAAATAAAATAAGGGGGGTGCTACCCCATGGGGTAGCACTCCCTCAGCATGGCTAGGGGGGTGCTACACTTCAAAAATTGTCAAACAATGGTCAATTTTTTAAGTAAAAGGTTTGTTTATGGCCTTGAAATGATGGGTTTCTTCCTCCAATATGACTTAGGGATCATGGAAAATGTTCTTTGATGGTTTCAATGGGTTAAAACACATAAAAACATATAGAAAAGTTCATGTGAAACGAAGGTGCATACAACACTTGACGACACTTGCAACACTTACCATGGTGCATACAACACTTTTATGACACTTGTGAAACTTAGTGTGAGATATTTTTTATGTGTAATAGATGCCCCCTAAAGTGTGAGATCATAAGAGAAACTGATGGAAAAAACACTTTACAAATTATTCAATGCAAGGGTTTTGGAGTGGGAGAACATGGTAGAAGTTGCAAACAACCATAAAAAAACATTAATAAATGTTCCATTTCAAGGCAGACATACCTATGCTTGGAATATGAGATGACTCAAAGAACGACCACCAACCAATACACTAAGGATCCATGAAAACACTGACTAAGAATATGGCCACCAAAGATACAATGTGGATCCATACCTCCATGACATGAATTGATAACAACCATGAAAATTACACAATGCAACTATGAGATGAAAAAACATAGCCACGAATCATTAAAAAGTGAATCTATGTGACAATATATATATATCAGTATGCTCAAATGATCTCCTTTGCAGCCTGGACAAAGCATATAACAGAGTGAAAACTCAACCTAGGGTCTTCGTCCCAATTCTAACGTGGTATGAATATAGCCATGTGAGATTTTATGTTGAACATGGTAGAAACCACTTGATTACCAATCATTGAGGTAAACCATTAACAAGTGCGAGGGAAAACACCAATGATGTCAATTACTCCCAAGGTACCCTAGTACATTCCAATGAATGTGAATAAATGAGATGAGGTCGAACATTCGTGGAATCATCTGATCAAAGGTAAATGATGTAAACCTGCAGTCAGAAATGAGGAGGCCTACCATTGAGGCATGCAGGTCCCAAGGTACTAATTGGTTTCTAAGTATAATTCCTGGACAATGTGTTGAAGTCAACAGGAAAAGACTCGTCGAAGGAAGGCCTTGATGTATCCCCCATCATCGGCATGAAACTGAAACGGGGAAGTGATGTAAGATGGTGAATCAAATGAGTATGGACTAACATAGGAAATTAAAACTGGTAATTAGTGTAGATGGATGGTTTGAAGTGAAACTTCCCTTGAACATGATGAGGCACAACAATTGACTTGGCAACATTGACTCAATGAGTACCAAGAATGTAATGTGACGACAATAAGAGCACTCTTCGACTGGATGAAAAAGTATGGCGACACATGGAATTGGTATGTCTCAAAGACAAGTGGATTACCCAAATATAAGACAAGACACAAATAAGTTCCATGTTCAGGGGTGATACTATCTTCCATAAAGGATTCCAAAATACTTGACCCACTTCCTTCAATTTTCCCCCACCCAGATAGATGAGTACCCCTTTATTTTTTAATGAGCATGAGGAGGATAACAAATGCTCGGTATAGATCATCCTTTAGATGAGTCCCTCAACATATGTTTAATGAACTTGAGGAAGGAGTGGTTTGTTCCCAGATGGTTCCTTGAGATTGGACTCACATAGGTTTTTCGATGCATAGTTTTATGAGCCTAAAGAAAGTAAGCTCGATGGTTTTTCATGTTCAGAGAGTTTGAAAAGTGTTGGGTATGTGTTATATTATTTGCATGAGTGGTAGTGTCCGTGTTGCACCAGGAACGTAAGGGGGCTTAAGGGGGGGCTCTATTTGTTGCCTCGAGAAATGTGTCTCATTTTTTCCTCATTTTTCATGTTGCCTCGATTTTCGTATCCATTATTGGGCGGTTTTTTGGCACATGGTTTTTTCTGATGGTTTTCTATTTCTAGTTAAGGAATTAGGGTTATTGACTAATCCATGTCATTGGGTTAGGGTTTTGGATGTCGTTGGATCCTATATGTATATTTTATTGTAAGCAATGTATCATTTTGAATGAATATAGAATATGTTGTGTTTCCCGGTTTGGGTTTCCAGGGGAAAAATATTTGTGCAATGTTTGTATTTTCCATTGTATCTTTTATGCTGTTTTTCTAAAAATCTGTTTTTAGTAAATATTGTACAAGGTTAAAATATACATTTGGTATCATAGCTTTGTTGGCTTCAGGGGGACTCCTTTGTGGTTAAGGGTTTGGCTCGGCACTGTGATAAGCCTTGTTATAGTGGGATATCTGTGGTATTGATTTTCCAGGTGAAAAGAAATGACGAGCAATTCGAAAATGGAGATTGAGAAGTTTAATGGGAAAAATTTTGAGCTATGAAAGATAAATATGGAAGATATTTTGGTGGAAAAATATTAGTGGATCACAGTAGATACATGTACTGCACCTATAGGAGCTTCAACAGATGACTAGAAAAAGTTGCATTAGAAGGCAAAGAGCACAATCTGACTTTGTCTCTTAGATTCAATATTAATGAATGTATCAGAGTGATCCAGGTGAATATCATTGGCCATCCACCTTTTCCAACTCACTCAAAATAGTTTTCTGGTAATTTTGGCAATTTACTATTTTTAGCAGTTTTTAACTTTCAGGCCCATTTTGAGGGCCTAAATGAAGGTTTTTCTGGATCAAGATTCTAAATGATAGCCAAGGGATCTGAATGAGCCCCCAAAATTAATATCCTCGACGATACCTTTCCAAAAAGAAGATTGTATGCCAAAGTTACGCCCCCGGGAAGTTGATACACCAAACTACACAAAATGGGGTCCACAAAATTGTTGGCTTTTCATCTTCCAGGGTTAGGGTTTTGTATTTTATTTATGATAAAAATGACTTCAGAGCCTCGTTGTAAAATCATATTCTCACAGATGTGAGTATCCATCACATATCTTCTTAGAGATAAGCTGCCACCATTCTAGCGAGTCTTTCACTCTGAATTTTTACAGTCTTTGTACATTTTCTCTCATTAATAGAAAAATGTGTATTAATGTATATCTGTGTTTATGGTTGCATATCTGATACATTTATGTTATATTATTGGATATCCAATATATCTCTATACATTTATTTATTATCTCTTCACTCTTATTTCATGCCGAAAATAATCTGAATCAGTGGTATCAGAGCAGGCTACTCTTGATTGTTTTTTTTCAGTGCATGTCCCCGATGAGGTATGAGTATAGAAAGTTGGGTCTCAAGCTTGTATATATTGAATAAAATCACTCTCGCATGCCCAAGAAAACCTTCATGGAGGAATAAAATAAAAACGATGGAGCAGACGTTTCAATAAATTTGTTGCTTGAGAAAGCTCTCACGCGAAAAGGGACGAAAGGATGGAGAATTGTTCCCACATCCTTCAACGTCTCCCGATAAAAACATGCACATACTCATCAAACAACCACTTTGGAAGCACCTATCCTTTCAATTTACATGTTAATTTTGATATTATCATATTTGAAAGTCAAATAGATGCATATACTCTAGACAAATGGTTAAATATGCTAGAAGTTTATTTCTCTATTCACCATTTTCCCGATAGGGAAAAGATCACCTTATCACTCCTTAAAGATCTCCCCCATGTCAATCATTGGTGGGAAAATTACTAGGAGAAAAGTTCTACATAAGAGTCTAGAATATATGGGGATGATCCCACTTGGGAGTTTTTGTGGATGCGGTAAAGAGAAAGTATTACCTTGTTGGAAACTATGAGGACCCGTATATGAGATGGACCACACTAGGGAAAGAGAGGGGCCAAGTAGTTCCAGAGTTCACCAATGCCTTCCATACCTTGTGTACCAAGTTGGGTATCAAAGACTCCAAATGAAATTTGGTTCCGAAATATCGTGGGGCTCTACACAGATACATCCAAACTGAAATGGATTTTCTAGAAATCTCATCACTCGGTGCTACTTATCGATATGTTGTTAAAATCGAGCATAAATTTAAGCACCAGGACAAACGAGAGTTCTAGTTTGCAAATCTGCAACAACCAAATTATGGTAAAGATGACCCTGACAAATAGTCTCCTGAAAACTAGTCCAAGCCATAGGAAAAGAAGGTTCACGGGATAACGAAGAAGGACATCAGAAAATGGTGAAATTTCCAAAAACTCCCCTACAAAAACACCGATGAATGTCGCTCAAAACAGTATTTGGTGTTCGAAATCAAAGACAAGGAGTTGAACCCTGATTCATAATCCGATTCAGAAAATACTGACAGAAGACAGATCATTGACGCAAACCCCACTGTTATTGTCATGATCGCAACAATTCAACCAGAAGAAACAACATAAACTAAAGAGGGGGAGCTCCTTTTTCATTCACAGATGTGGGTGAAGGGGACCCTATTACACCTCAAAATTACTCACTTCGATAGTGTCACAAATTCCATCATTACAAGTGTTATAAGTGTCGCATCTTGTCCGCAATTGTCGCATATTGAATACAAGAGTTGCAAGTGTCAAAAAACATCATACTTCCATATTTCCTATGCCGTGCCTCTAATGACATCACAAAGACACTTAAGACACCCCAAAGACTAGTTTTGAAGAAGAGAAGTCACTTGAAAGAGAGTACAAACCTTTTTCCACTGAAAGAACTACTAAAAAATGGATTTTGGAGAGTAGCGCTTCCCTTCCCACTTCAGGGAGTGTTGGTGCTCTGTGAGCCTCTTTGGGGGAGTGTTTGAGCATCCTGTGCACCCTTTTGGGGGAGCACTACCCTTTTTTTAGCAAATTTTGGGTTTTTTGAGGCAAATCAGGGAACAAACCCTCAATTCCTGAAGGTGGTTGGATTCGAATAGATGGTCAAAGTATGATCTTAGGAAATATCCTCAAATAAAGGAGAGGAATCCTCAACTTATCCCAAAGAGGTTGGACCTCTCCAAAGTTATATAAGGAGGCCTTCTCATGGTATAAGCTACATGGAAAAGATTGGAGATGTGAAACTTATGATCTCATGAGTGAGATGTCATCAAAGCAATCAATGGAGATTATTTGAGCAAAGGGGTTGGACAAGGAGAACTGGAAGAAGCTATTGCACCTTCATTCAAAGGATTGTAAGTACTTTTACTTGTTCTCATTAATAATCAATGCTTGTCCTGTTTATTTCAAACTTATTCTTGTTCCACATGAGTTTGTCTACAATAGATGGATCTATATTTGAGCTAATATCAGTAGAGTAGGAAGTCCATTGTATCTTTGTTTGTCTTAAAGGATCTATCAAGGAGCTCAGGATTGAAGCTCATCCAGGACTTTGCAAGGACAAATGTCACTAATAAGGTACATATCTTTCTCCTTCTCTTTCATTCATTAGATTGATTAGATCTAAAAGGAAGTTAGTGTCCATGTTAAGCACTTTTTTGTCTTGGCCTTAGGAGTCTAGAGACCAAGAAGGAATCCACTTTTCCACAAGGGGATTCACCTACAACAGAACCCACTGCATTTTATTGTTGAAAGCGGAAGCCAGAAGAACCTCATCTCAATAGAGGTCATCAAATAGTTGGGATTATCGACAACACCATACCCACAACCATATAACATCGAGTGGCTTCTCTAGGGATGAGATATCCATGTCAGCCAGTAGTGTCGATTGTCATACAACATCCATCCCTTCAAGGATGAGGTATTATGTGATGTTTCCCCGCTGGATGTCTATGATGTTATCTTGGGCTAGCTATATATCTGGAAGCACCATGCTATCTATGATTCTCGACCCCATAGTGTCATTGTTACTATGGGGGGTCATCTATATAGGATACCATAGGTGGTTCTGACTATTTTCCCACCTAAATAGTTCTGCAAGGTAGTATCTCATACTACAAAATTCATCTTCTTGACAATCTGTTCAAAAGGTGAACAAAAGGATATTGCAACCACTACAACCTTGGCCCAAGAAACTTCTATCCAACAAAAGAAGGTCAACAATACTGCATCAAAGCGTAAAGATTCCTTCTGCACACAAACATCTCATGTAGCCATACTTTTTAAAAATGTCCAACCCTTCCAGCCATAGGTTTGTGAAAACCTTCAAAAACCTAAGCAACGCAACTTATCCAACAAGGCAAGCAACTCATCAAGATGTAGATTCACCAAACTCTTTTCCCTCTCCCTTGGGAACTCAATGCAATGGAGACTATTTATTCCTAAGGAGGGAGGATTGATCCAAGTGGATATAAGTGGCCACCCACCTTTTCCAACTCGCTCAAAACAATTTTCTGGCAATTTTGGCAATTTACTATTTTTAGCAGTTTTTAACTTCTGGGGCCATTTTGAGGGCCTAAATGAAGGTTTTTCAGGATAGATCTTCTCAATGATAGCCAATAGCTCTGATTGATCCCCCAAAATAAATCTCCTCGAAGATAACTTTCCAACAAACTATCGTGCACCCCTAAACAAAGATCGTATGCCAAAGTTACGCCATGGGGAAGTTGATACACCAAACTACCCAAAACAGGGTCCACAAAATTGTTGGATTTTCATCTTCCAGGGTTAGGGTTTTGTATTTTATTTATGATAAAAATGCCTTTGGATCCTCATTGTAAAATCATTATCTCAAGGATGCAAGTATCCATCACATCTTTTCTTAGAGATAAGCTTCCACCATTCTACTGAGTCTTTCACTCTGTATTTTTACAGACTTTGTACATTTTTCACTTATTAATAGAAAATTGTGTATTACTATATCTCTGTGTTTATGGTTTCATATATGATACAATTATTTTATATTATTGGATATCTGATATATCTCTATACATTACTTTATTATATCTCCGCTCTCATTTCGTGCCAAAAATAATCTGTATCACAGAGGAAGCTACAACCAAGGATTTATGGGATAAGTTGGGGAAGTTGTATCAGTATAAGTCCCTATTAAATAAACTATTACTGAGAAAAAAATTGTATAATCTGAGGATGAGAGATAGAGACTCTGTGGCAGAGCATTTGAACGCCTTCAATACTATGGTAAGTCAATTAGTATCTGTTGAGATTAAAATTTCAGATGAAGATAATTGTATCAGTTTACTGTGTCTTTTACCAGACTCTTGGGATAGTCTGGTTGTGGCCATAGGTATTAATACAACTGCCTTGAATTTTGATTAATTGGTCTCATCCTTGTTGTCGGAGGGGATGAGACGGAAGAATATGGAAGGACAGAGCATAGACACATTATTTGCAAGAGGACGTTCCTAGGAAAGAAATAGATCAAAGTTCTCAAGTGGGAAATCTAAGTCTAAAGGTAGATCTAAATCTCTTGGAAAGTTTGTAAAGGTATGTTGGAGATGTGGAAAATAGGGGCATTACAAGAAGCCATGTAGATCCAAAATTGAGAAAAAGAAGGGATCTGAAGAATCTCCTTCTACAGAAGAAAATACCTCCAGGGAAGGAGAGGATGTGTACTTGGATTCTTCAGGCACACATGCAGATCATGAGGCATGCTTGGTTGAATCAAGTGTATCCTTTCATATGACTCCCCATAGGGAGTGGTTTTGTGAATATGAAAGGTATGATGTAGGTAATGTTTTCCTAGGTGATGACTTGACAACCAAAATCATAGTTCGAGGAAATATTAAGTTCAGGATCATAGATGGAAGGAATATAAAACTTCCTGGTGTTCTTCACGTCCTAGGTTTGGCCAAAAATTTGATTTATGTAATCAAAATGGATGATGCAGGGGTAAAAACAATATTTGAAAAGGAAACCTGTAGGATGGTTTGAGGCAATGGTGTTGTTGAAAGGATTTTGGTTTGTAACTCTGTATAAGTTGCAAGAAAACACTATTAGTGATGGGTGTAATAGTTTCATTGTTCTTGATATTGGAGTTGAAGAAGAAAGAACTCCTATAGTCTCTAGAGAAAAGGCTATGTTGTGGCATCAAAGACTAGGGCATATCATAGATAAGGTTCTTTGACTACTACACAATAAAGGTATGGTTGAAGGTATGTCTAACTGCTCTCTGGATTTTTATTTCTGTGAACATTGTGTATATGGGAAGCAAAATCAGGTAAGATTCCCCTCTAGTGCAATGAGGGAAGAAGGAATTTTACAGCTAGTTCATAGTGATGTTTTTGGACCTATGTCGGTCCCATCATTGGGAAAATATGTGTACTATGTCTCATTTATATATGAATTCTAGATGAATACTTGGATATATTTCCTCAGGAAGAAATATGAAGTCTTTGACATGTTTAAAGAGTTCAAGGATCTTGTTGAGAATCAAACAGAGAAAATAATTACTTGGTGTTTAGGACAGATAATGGTGGAGAGTTTTGCGGGAATGAATTTGAGTAATTCTATAAGAAGTGTGGTATATGAAGGAAGAAGACTACTCCATATACACTTCAACAGAATGGATTTGCAGAAAGGATGAACAGGACATTGATGGAAAAATCAAGGTGCATGCTCAATGGTGTCAGGTTAGGGAAAGAATTCTGGGTAGAGGCAGTGGGTACTACATGTTACCTAGTGAACAAATCACCCTCATCAACGTTGGATGAAAATACTCCACAAGAGGTGTGGACTGGTAAGAAACCTTCTTTCACACATCTCAAGGTATTTGGATGTGATGCATATCTTCATGTTCCAAAGGAAAACATGAGTAAGCTAGATAAGAAGGATGAAAAGTGTATCTTTATTGGATATAAAGATGGTCTCAAAGGTTATAAGCTTTGGAACCTAGAAACTAAGAAGGTAGTGTACAACCAAAATGTGGTATTTACATAAATGAAGGATGTTGTTAAAAAATAAGTCCTACCAAGTAATGAATAACCAAAAAAATAGAGTTTGATTTAAAGGATGATGAGTCGGACTCTGCAGAAGAATTGGAATCAGAAGAAGAAGTTCTTCATACTCCAGTATTGAGGAGATCGGGTTGAGAAAGAAGGCTACCGGAAATGTATAATCCATCTAATTTCCCTTCAAATTTTTCTTTGTCTATTATTGATGATGATCCTATAACTGTCAGGGAGGCAGTGGATTTAGAGGATGGAAATCTCTAGAAAAAGGCCATGGATGAAGAAATGGAAGCCTTGGATAAGAATGAGGCTTGGGATCTAGTGGAGTTGTCGACTGGAAGAAATCCCATTGGTAGAAAATGAGTATTTAAAAGGAAGTTGAATGGAGAAGGAAAAGTGGAGAAATAACTTAGTAGCAAAGGGTTATTCCTAGGTTGAGGGAATTGATTTTGGTGAGATTTTTTCTCCTGTTGCCAAGTTAACCTCTATAAGATTTATGTTATTTGTTTCTAATGCATTTTATTTTGAATTAGAGAAGATGGATGTGAAGATGACATTCCTACATGGGGATTTGGAAGAAGAAATCTATATGAAGCAACAAAAAGGTTATGATATGAAGGGAAAGAAGGAGCTAGTATGTAAGCTAAAAGAGTCCATGTATGGTTTAAAACAATCACCAAGAATGTGGTATCAAAAATTTGGTACGTATATGTTGGGACTTGGCTTCACAAGAAGAAAAGAGGATCATTGTGTGTATTTTAAATTAATTGGTGATCATTTGATTTATTTGGTCTTGTATGTGGATGACATGTTGTTGATAGGAAACAACAAGGAGCTTATCCATGATGTGAAAACTCAGTTGTCCTCTAAATTTGACATGAAGGATCTCGGTGCTTCAAATTTAATTTGGGGTATAGAAATTAAAAGAGATCGGAAAAAGAGGAAACTCTGGTTAAATCAGAGAAAATATGTTGAGACAATATTGTAGAGGTTTAATATGTGGGAATGTAAACCGGTCAAGGTTCCTATTCTTTTTGATGTAAAGTTATCTATGGATCAGTGTCCCAAGACACAAGAAGAGGAGGAGGACATGTCTCATGGTCCATATGCCAGTGCAGTTGGAAGTTTGAGGTATGCAATGGTCTGTACTAGAATGGACATTGCACATGTAGTGGGAGTTTTGAGAAGGTATATGTCAAAACTAGGGAAACAACATTGGACATGAGTAAAAGTGGTTTTTAGGTATTTGTGTGGCACTGCTAGTTATGGATTGTTCTACCAAGGAAGACCGAGATTGGACAGAGTGGTGGATATACATGGATTTTTGTATGCATACTAGGTTGGAGATTTGGATCATAGGATATCTACAAGTGGGTATGTGTTTAACCTATTTGGAGGATAAATAAGTTGGATGAGAAAAAGACAGGCTATAGTGGCACTTTCAACAACATAAGTTGAATACATGGAAGCCACTCATGCAAGTAAGGAAGTGGTATGGTTACAAAGATTGTGTTCAAGTATTGGGTTGGTAAAACAAGCTGTAAGGATAGATTGTGATAGTTAGAGTGCAATTTTTCTGGTGAAGAACCTAACTTATCATTCAAAGACAAAGCATATTGATATTCAATATCACTTTGTGAGAGACATGGTTGAAGAAAAGCAATTATTGTTGATGAAGGTGGACACTTTGAAGAATGTTGCAGATTCATTAACAAAATCTGTGAGCATTGAGAACTTCTCCTAGTGTAGAGGATCCATGGCCATTGTTTCCCTTGATTGTTGACTATGCAACCCTGTAACCTTCTGTATGCAAAGAAAACAACAAGTGGGAGAATGTTGGGTATGTGTTATATTCTTAGCACGAGTAGTAGTGTCTGCGTTGCTCCAAGAACGCAGGGAGGTTTTAGGGGGGGCTGCTAGGCCCCCCTGTTGATTAAGATTGGTTTTCATTGATGTCAACCCTTGAATAAAGCCCCGTAGTACAAAGGTTTTGGTAATGGACCCAAGATTGTTTGATGTAAAGATGACTCATTATTGTCTTGTCAGGGTTGATAAGAAGTAAAGATGGATGAACTCCAAAGTGGTCCCCTTATGGTGAAATCCATCATGCGAAGATGCTTTATGGAGTGAGAGAACCCATGATTAATCATGGAATAATGAGATGAAGGATAGTGAATTTGTCAGTAAAAATATCCTAGATGGATAGTACTTGTCATGCCATTTCCGGTGGTGTGTGAAACACCACATAACTCCTCACGATTAGAGATTTATAACCATATGAAGTTGGAAAACCCCTCATAAGTCTTATAGAAGCCCCCAAGGGTCAAAGTGATTTGCAAAAGAAATTATTTTAAATGAAGAAGCCCTAAAATAAGGAAAGTGTAAGGCTACATGAAGATATAAATAAGAGGTAAAGCTTACTCACTAAAAACACACTCTTACATATTGTATATCTGTTTTTATTGTGTAAAGCTTCTTGAAATACTTGTGGATACATCTGAAGTGGAGGACGTCTGAGGTAGCATGAAGGGTTGACGGGGAAATTCTCGGATTTACAGAAAACCCTATTTTCTGAGGTGTATGTGGGATGTTTGTGTATAAGGTGCATACGGTACACGGGTTTTCTCTGTATAGGGAGCATACGTACGCGGACTGGATGTGGACAGGGTGAGTACATGTTGGTAAAGCCCTGGAAAATTGAGAAGATGAAGATGCAGAGGCTCTAGATTCTGAGATCAAGCTCCCAAGAAGGTCTAAAGTGCTCAGATACATCAGATCCATCCATTGGTTCAAAAGGTATGAATTATTTCTATGAATAGTTGGATTTTGATGTATGCATGAGGAATGGCAATGGATATTTGAGGATTCTCCCTAGAGAGACTAGTAGCTACATGGAATCTTCTGCATAAGTCAGATCTATTGAAATACAGTGCTAGTATATTCATCATTGATACTTCCTATTGAGGAACATCTTGTATTTCTTGGCATATATCTAAGGGTTTTTATGGTACATGGTTGAGATCTTGTATTTGTTGATGTATTGAGAGGCTAAATATCAGAAAGGGTTTGATGACTAAGATCATGTGAAGGAAAGTATACTTGTTCGTGATTTCACACACCTATTGGCACATGACTAGAGAGACATATTTGTATTGAGTAAATGTTATGTATGAGAATGCACGCACAAGGTATAGTTACAGTCTGGATACAGTTACAGGTTACAGATCTATGTGAAATAAGTTATATAAGGTCAAAAATTTTCAACTGAAAGGAAAACCTAGTTCCACAAGGCATACACAGGCTGTATAATAGTTAGGGCGCGTACATATGTGGGCTGCATAACATATAGGGCACGCACATACGTGGGCTACAGCGCTACAGGTCGCCTACCTGTTGTATTTGGTAGATACATGTTCAGATCAGGTACATATTGATTACAGGGAAGTTGTACAGATTAGATATAGGTCAGTGGTACATGTTGATACAATTGTACAACAATATATTTCACAGTGACAGGTTGTCAGTGGTTCCATCATTCTACTTATACTTCAGGGTAAGGATAGGTGGTTGTATCCACCTTCTGGTTGTAGCCGAAGAACATAAGAGGTTGTAGCCTCCTTCTAGTTGTAGCTAGAGAATTGGGGAGTTGGAGCTTCCCTCAGGTTGTAGCCCGAGAAACTAGGGGGTTGGAGCCTCCTTCCAGTTCCATCTAGGAAACAAAGTAATTTGGTGATTCCAATGAATGTAATTATTCAATACATATGAGAAAAATATTTATGTGCTTTTTTCCCACTTTGGGTTTCCACGTAAAACACTAGTGTACAATGTATCTGTATGTTTGTTCATTTCTTATTTCTCATTATTGGATAATAATTCTACATTGATATAAAACTTGGATTATTTGGTTAAAAAGGATTATAATTGCACTATTATTGATTCACTCCCCCTCTCAGTAATCCAACAATTGGTATCATAGCAGGTTCCTTCAGAAATCAATTTAACCACTGAAAGGTAGATCATGGAGAGTACCAACTTGTAAAAAAATGGAATACCATAGTTTGATGGACAAAAGTATTCTTTTTGGAGCATAAGGATGAAGACATATATACATGCACAGGGATTTCAAGTTTGGAATTCAATTGTAGATGGATACACAACACCAACAGTTCCACCAACAAATGACAAAGTAGTGAAACTTGGTGAGAATAATTCCAAATCCAAAAATGCACTTTTGAATGGTATCATTGATACGGTATTCACCAAATTTGCACATTGTAAATCCACTAAAGAGATTTGGGACAAGCCTCAAAATATTTATGAAGGAGATACAAAAGTCAAAGAAACAAAGCTTCAAACTTACAGAGTTCAGTTCGAACAACTAAAAATGAAGGAAGATGAGAATATTGCAGCCTACTTCTTATGAGTTAATGAAACACTAAATGCAATCATAGTATTGAGCGAAGAAATCGAAGAATTTGTAATTGTTCAAAAGGTACTAAGATCTCCTCCTATGAGATTTAACCCTAATATATCAACACTAGAAGAGAGATCAGATCTAAAGTCAATAAGCATGGACGAACTGCATGGAATGTTCACAGCATATGAAATGAGAACTGAATAGGAAAATCTCGATGTAAAAGAAGCATCCTTCAAAGCATCCAAAAGATCAAAGAAAAATAAAAAGGAACAAGAGGAATATAACAACAACAATGACATCTCGTAAGATGATGAAGAAGTGGCCAACTTTGTCAAAATACTAAACAATGGAACTGATGATAGGTATAGAGGTAAGATTCCTTCAATTTTTTTTAATTGTGATGGTATTGGTCATTTTGCTAACAAATGTCCTCATAAGGAAAAGAGAAATGATGAAGGTTACTCAAAAGGAAAACACACATATAAAGGAAAAAGAACTACAAAGAAAGTTTTCAAGAAAATATTATGCACAAAAGAAGACATCTCATCATCAGATGAAGATGAAGTCGGTGACAGTGAGACAAGAAGAGTTCTATTCATGGAAGTAAAAGACTCTGACAAAGAAGAATCCGAAGAATAATATGAAGAATCCGAAGAAGAATATGAAGAAGTCGAAGAAGAAATTGAAGAAGCAGAAGTTGACTATCGAGAAGAATTAATGTGTTCCATAGAAGTTATCAGTAGAGAAAAGAAGAAAAACAAGAAACTACAAGCAAAACTAGACAAGAAAAAAGACACACGAGAACTAGAACAAATGATCACAAAATTGAAGGTTCAAATAGAAGAAGATAAAATAATTGATGAAGAACTCAAAGAAAATCTAGAAGAAAAGGACATGATCATTGGAAACTTGGAAGCATAGATTGTCACACTAAGAAAGGATATTCAAAATAAAAATACGAAGAATAGCTCAAAATTTCTAGATGACATTACCAACAGTCAAAAATTTCATCTTGACAAGTCCGGACTTGGATACAATCAGACAGAAAAGGGATCAAGCTCCAAAACAACAGAGAAAGAAACATATCCAAAAAGTTATGCAGAAACAATCAAAGTGGATATGAAGATATATAAGGAAGATTACAGGGACACTCTTCCACCGAGAAGATTCATATTTCAGAATCAACAACAAACAAATAGGCCTCAATAAGAGGAAGGATTCATAAGAACACCTCCTTTCAGAAGATCTTCAACTCCCAGGTATCAAACTATATTTTTTGGTTTATGTTATGCATGTAATAATTTTGTACATAAAGCTGTGAATTGCAGAGCTAACAATAGGAACAATAACAACTTTGAGAGTCATACACAAAGGGGTTATTCAAGAAGACCTAGTGAAAGACATAGAAGAATTTACAATAGGTTTGAATCTTTGAGCACCGAAGTGGAATGTTACAAATGTAACAATTTTGGACATGTGGCCAAATATTGTGGAATGATAGTCCTTCCTAAAGAACCTCAACAGAATAACAACAGTCACAGACAAGAACCTCATAACACGACATGGATAAGGAAGCAAGATAAGCATAACAATGAAGAATGCACAATTTCTCTACAAGCTAAACAGAAGAAACACGGTTGGTATGCTGACAGTGGGTGTTCAAAACACATGAAATGCGATAGAGACAAGTTTCTTACATTACTAAAGGAAAGAGATGGATCAATTTCCTTCGAAAATGATGATTCAACCAAAATCATTGGAAAAGGCACAATCTGAATTGGGAGCAAGAATTAAAAGTCATAAAATGTTCTACTAGTAGAAGATATGAAACATAATCTTCTAAGTGTGAGTCAAATGTGTGACCAAGGTCATAAAGTTACTTTCGATTCACAAAAGTGTGATATAAGAAAAGAAGGTTCAGGGAAATTGATTTCTACAGCCGCAAGAACTTCAAGCAACATATATGTGTTAAGTGAAATTGGAAATGAAAAGTGTTGTATAGGAAAGGAATATGAAAGTTGTCTATGGCACAAAAGAATGCATCACACACATTTTTATAAACTTGTCAAAGTTAGAAAAAGCAAAGAAGTCAGAGAAATTCCCGAGATCACAAAACCAACCAATACTTTTGCAAGCATTGTCAACAAGGAAAGAAAACAAAAACTAGGTTCAAATCAAAGGAATATTCAATGGAAAGACCACTGGAAATTGTGCATACTGATCTAGTTGGACCAACTACAACAAAGGGCTTAAAAGGTGAGAAATACTTTATGTTATTAGTTGATGATTATACAAGAATGAATGCAATTTTTTTTCTAAAGAATAAGTCAGAAGCTTTTGAAAACTTCAAGATCTACAAGGAAATGGTTGAAAATGAAATGGATTCAAAAATCAAATGCTTGAGATCTGATAATGGGGGAGAGTTCACCTCAAAGGAATTTATGGACTACTGCAGCAATCATGAAATAAAAAGGCAATTCTCTGTTGCTAGGAAACGACGGAATGGAGTTGTTGAAAGAAAGAACAAGATAGTACAAGAAATGTCTCAAACAATGCCAATGGATTCAAAATTGACATATATTTTTTGGACACAGGCAATGCATACAACAATTCACAATAAAAATAGAGTAATTCTCAGAAACAACACTGACAAAATGCCTTATGAACTATGGAAATGAAGACCAACAAATGTAAAGCACTTCAGGGTTTTTGGAAGAAAATGCAATATCAAAAGAGAAGATGGAGGAATGGTAAAGTTTGACTCTCATGTGGACAAAGGAGTACTTGTTGGTTACTCAAGTACAAGGAAATAATACAAGTGTTACAATCTAAGATTAAACAAAGTTGTGGAAAACATCAACGTAACAATTGATGGAACAGGAAGATGAGAATCAAAGGAAGAAAATGAATCAATGAAACAACCCTTAGAAGAAGAAGAAGAAGAAGATGAAAAAGAAGTAGAAGAGAAAGATGAAGAGAATCTGACAGAAGAAGAAGAGCAAGTTCAACAAGTGTCTCCAAAGACACCCAGTAAACAAGTACAGAAGAATCATCCTTCAGATCAAATTATCAGAAACAATGATGCAAGAGTTGAGACTAGAAGAAGAATGGGTTCACTAGAACAAACACATCTAGCACTCTTATCTACAATTGAACCAAATTGTTTTGAAGAAGCTAGCAAGGATGAATTTTTGAATAAGGCCATGGATGAAGAATTGGATCAAATAGAGAAAAATGACACTTGGGAATTGATTCCAACACCAAATAATAAGAATGCGATCGACACAAAATGGGTTTTCAGGAATAAATTGAATGAATATGGACAAGTTACAAGGAACAAAGCTAGATTGGTATGTAAAGGATATGCACAGATTGAAGGAATTGACTTTGAAGAGACATTTGCCCCAGTTGCTAGAATGGAAGCAATCTGTTTTCTTTTAGCTTATGCATGCTCTAAAAATATTAAAGTATATCAGATGGACGTAAAATCATCTTTTTTGAATGGGGAACTTGAAGAAGAAGTCTACATTGAATAACCAAAAGGATTTCATTTATCATAGAGCACATATTATGTGTGTAAATTAAGGAAGGACTTGTATGGTCTAAAAAAGGCTCCTAGAGAATGGTACTCTAGGCTGGATAAGTATCTGTAGTAGGTAGGGTTCAGAAAAGGAAGTGAAGACGACAACCTCTACATCAAGGTAAGTCAAGGTAATATTTTATTAGTTGAAGTTTATGTTGATAATATTATTTTTGGTAGTGATGATGACAACTTAAGCCAGAAGTTTTCAAAAGAAATGTAGAATGAATTTGAAATGTCATTACTTGGAGAACTATTTTTCTTTCTTGGAATTCAGATACATCAAAGAAACCAAGGAATATTTATTTCTCAAACCAAGTATATCAGAGAAATTCTAAAGAGGTTTGGAATGGAAGATTGCAAACTAGTTATCACTCCCATGCAAACCAATTGCAAGTTGAGCAAAGATGATGACTTGAAGTCTACAGATCATATGCAATACATGTCAATGATTGGAAGCCTACTATATGTGACAGCATCCAGACCATATATAATGTAGGAATTTGGACAGGTGGAACGATTTCAAGCAACACCAAAGGAATCACATGTATTAGCAGTGAAGAGGATTTTCAAATATCTCAAAGGAACAAAAGAGTTTGGATTATGGTATCCAAAAGGAAATGATCTATCACTTATTATCTACAGAGATGCATATTGGGCAAGTTGTATTGATGACTGACGAAGCACCAGTGGAGCAACATTCTACTTGGGTGAGTGTTAGTATCATGGCTAAGAAAGAAACAATCATCAATATCTTTATCTATAGTCGAGGCAGAGTATATTGCAGCAACATCATGTTGTACACAGGTTCTTTGGATGAAACAAACTCTGACATATATACAGGTTGAGTATGATGAGCCCATTCCAATATATTGTGATAATACAAGTGCCATCAGTATGTCAAAGAGCCCAGTGATGCACTCCAAGATGAAGCACATTCCAATCAAGCATCACTTTATACAGGTGCAGGTTGCAGAAAATAACATCAGAGTTGAGTATGTGGGCACAAAAGAACAAGTGGAAGACATATTTACAAAACCACTTCCACGGGAAGCCTTTGAGTGTCTTCGCCAGAAACTTGGAGTTATTTATACTCCAAAAATGAATGATCTTTTAATTCTTATCTTATATGTCTTATATGTACACGAGGAAGCACCATAAGAGGACTATTCAGTCAGGGGGAGAAACCCTGGATGGAAAGGTAACTTTTCCATTGATGAAAAAGGGGGAGAGATTTATCAGATGTAGAGGACAGAGGCATGGTTCTAAGGGGAGAAGATATTTATCATATGTAGAGGACAGAGGCATGGTTCCACGGGGAGAAGATTTATTAGATGCAGAGGACAGAGGCATGGTTTCAAGGGGAGCATGAGTGATATGATTTCAGTATTACATCAGAATGTTGTCATCAATGCCAAAGGGGGAGATTGTTGATTAAGGTTTCTTTTCATTGATGTCAACCCTTGAAGAAATCCCCGTAGCACAAAGGTTTGGGTAGTGGACCCCAGATTGTTTGATGTAAAGATGACTTGTTATTGTCTTGTCATCGTTGATAAGAAGTAAATATGGATGAACTCCAAAGTGGTCCCCTTATGGTGAAAGCCCTCATGGGAAGATGCTTTGTGGAGTGAGAGAACCTGTGACTAATTGTGGAATAATGAGATGAAGGACAGTGAATTTGTTAGTAAAACTATCCTATATGGATAGTGTTGATACTAAGAGGGGGGTGAATCAGTATCAAGTACAATTTAAAAACATTTTTCAACTTATAATTAAACCATTCAATTATATCCAATGAGAAATGAACAATAGTATAAGAGTTACATCAATACACCACAATACACCATGCACAATATATGAGAAATAATCAATAGTTTTTGTTCAAGGGAAGTAATGACTTCCAAAGGTAGCTACATCTTCCAAATGTAAAGGGAGGGATAAACCTCCAAGAGGATGATACAATCCTCCAATATCAATAGATATTTGAACTCTCCATCCTTGCCCTTTCCTTCCACCCAAGAATATATGAGAGATAATATAGGAGGTCTTCTTGGATATTCATCTCTTTTGTAATCATTCCTTCTTTCTGGTATCCTGGTCCACTTCTCATCAACTGTCTGTGTAGCTCTTTCTTCAACCTGCTTGTTGGTATTTGCATCTT
>ML789758.1:1216709-1249572 GCA_009831015.1 Picea engelmannii | reverse complement strand
GGCTAGTGCTTTGGAGTAGGAAGAGAGATACACTCTCCAAAAGCTCAAAACACACAATAGCATCTTGAGTTAGGGAGTGTTAAATTCCATTTGCAACATATTGTTTTGGGAAGCCCTTCTAACACAAGGGTCAAGCACTAGGTCACATTGGTGTTGGCAGAGTTACTCACCCTGCTTTGTTGACATCGGTGTAGAGATTGCACGTATTATGGGGATCACTCAGAGATATACCCACAATGATGAGTGGAATCCTTTTGAGTTGATTTCAGGCTAGATACCCTGCCCTTGCATGTGGATCAGACTGACGATTATTCCCCCAGACTATACTGTTGTTTGTGGTGACCTTAGTGCCCTGTCTCTCTAGGTTCTTACCCAAGGTGACTGTGGAGGGGAAAGTCTTCACGGTACCTGGAATTGACGTTGATCAAACTCACTCGAGCTCCTTGGAGGGTATACCCACGATTATGTGTGGGAGCTTGCACCAGGGTGTAAGTCCTTTAAGCAGGTCATCAATGTAACTTTTCCAACTTAGCCCTGCCCCTTCTCATCTCGTTGTTGCGACGTTGGATTTCATTACCAACTAGTGGCTTCGAAATTAGAAGGTATTGTTTGCTTGGTGATTGCTTCCTAGATTTTGTTTACTAGCGTGTGCTATTTGTTTCTCGAAGTTGACCATAGGAATTTCTTTGTGGATCTTTTCATTCATTTACAATTTCTCCCCCACTGCGTTCACGTAGAATGCAAGGTTTATCTCCAGAACATCTGGACGATACACCTGAGGTTTCTCCCCGTCAGACTGAAGTCCCAGTGGTTACTCCACCACACGGGGAAACAAGTGACGTTCCAGTTGTCACTACACCACCTCCACAGATAGAACGAACTGACTCTCTAGACGATTTTCGCATTACCAATACTAGAGAAGACTATCGCATTCGCCATGGTGAATGATATTTTGTGTGAGTAAATTCTTCTGGCAAAGATATTGTTACATCTTCTGAATCAACCATTGGGCCTTCTCCTGGTGTAGTAGGCTAAGATCCTTTTTGGTAAGGTGATTTCCGACGAGTCCTTTTTGGTACTGAGTCACCCACAGTCTAGGAAATCAACCCTCCGGTGTCTTCTGAGACAGAAACTACACCAGAGACTACCACTTATCACTTTGTTCTCCCTCCCGAGATGGCCCATATATTGAATACTATGAGTGTCCAAACCGGAGTTACTGCAGCTACTCTTGCTCCTATCAATACCCAGCGAATGCCTGATGTTGACCTGACATTACCACCCGGTTACCATGCGTTGAATGCTTTGTTGAATGTTTCCAATCCAACACCTCTGCAAACCCCAGCTGGTTCTCCAGGTGGTCCTCCTTTTCCTGGGCATCCTATTCCCGGTTTTATCCCGACACTCCCTCTGTTTCCTTCTAGCAATCCTAATCCTAGTGGCACTATCCCGACTGTTGCACCAAATCCGCAGATTCTAGTAGGTGGACAAGGTGGTACGATTCAATTTCCTCTTATTGGTCACAATACAATTACTACACAACCTTCGGTTGGCACACAACCTACGATCAGGGGACCAACCTCACATTTTGGACAAAATATACCTCCTGAATTGGCCCAGTATTGGAATCATCTTCTACAAAACTTTCCTCAAAATGATGGGGGGCAGCAACCCGCCCCTACTATCATCCAACCTTATCTAGGTATACCTAATCCTATTTGGGGTCAGGGTCACACTACTCAAGCTCAAGTCCCTACTCAAACTCAAGGTCACAATCCTTGGGGCTACTATCCTATCCAGCCACCACCGAATCAGCCAGGGTCTTCCCTCTACGGACAAACTTCTTACGGCCCTACTGGTTTGCTGACAGGTCTTCCACCCCAAAGCCATCAGTACCCGCAAGTAAACTGACAGTTACCTTTTCTTGCTAATTTGGATTTTCCAGATTTGTCTAGGATTCTCAATGATCCTATTTGTCACTCTCCCCAATGGCCTGCTATTCCCTCCAAGCTTCCATCGGACATTCTGAAGTTCGATGGCAAGGCAGGAGAGGACCCAAATAATCATGTTATGACTTTTCACTTATGGTGTTCGTCCAACTCATTGATGGATGACTCCATTCGTCTACATCTTTTTCAACGAACCCTCACCAGTTCTGCTGCGAAGTGGTATATTGAATTGCCACGAGGTTTCTTTTCTGATTTCAACACCCTAGCTATGGCTTTTCTTACACATTACCAGCTACCGATCCGTTATGATACTGGGACTGAAATCTTGAATTCCTTCAAACAAACCAAAGGCACTCATATATCGGATCATATCCATGAGTGGCGAAGGAGACAACGTCTTATTAAACTTGAACTCCTGGATCAGTTATTGGCAGAATGGTTTATGAAATCCTTCGTGAACGAAATTGGTAAAGACATTTCCATGGGTGGTGTTGTTATGGAGGAGCAGGCTATCAGTCGTGCTCAATATCTTGATCTCATTTATTCGCAAATAGGAACACTTTACGATTTTCTACCTGAATTACCTCGTCCTGGTACTTTCAGCACTTCAACTGCTCCAGCTGCCTCGCATGCAGATGATGGTGTGATTGGTACTGCTCATGTCCACTCACATTCTATTTCAAATACAACCCCTAAGTCTACATCTTCTAATGTTCAAAATGCTCCATCTCCTGCCACTTACACCAGTAAAACTTCTGAGGTGAATGTTGTTCAATCTACACCGACCGGTAAAAATAAATCAAAGAAAGGGAGAGGCAAGAATAAGGAGAGAAAAAATAATAATCAAAATGAGCAAACTAAAACTCCTTCTATTGAAGATCGGGATAAGCGCAAACCACGGTACCCTTGCCTTATCTATGGTGACGATCACTACACGAAGGATTTTCCTCGACGTGCTGAGGTTACTAAGTTCCTTCAAGGAACGCTGAAACCCTCTACGTCGGCAGTCTTGTCCCAACCCTTCCCGTCTCAACAACAGGCCCAGTTGGTCATCCATGACTAACCGTCTACTTCTACGACATCATATGTTTTGATGTGTACCGGTGATTCTAAGGAAAATAATGTTGCACTCACGACGAGAGCCAAAGACTATACTCCATCTAAGGAGAAGGTTGACGATTTACCTCCTACTTTGATTCAACCCTCTCCACCGACTCCACCTACCAACGGTCCTCTTCATCTCGAATGACCGAGCCTTGATACAGTTATGCGACCACCCCCGAAAGGTGTCATTAAGAAATCATATTTCAATCCTCATGCTCGTGTGGCCCAGAACTATAGCATTGTCAAAGATCTGGCCCAAGCACGTTCAGTGATGTCTGCCCTTGAAGTCCTTCAGTATTGTCCTGCACAACAAAGGGCTCTGTTGAAAGCTATAGGTGGAATTGATTCTACCGATACAAATTTAATAGTCTTTAACTTGGAATACCATATTCCAAGGTTACCCCCCCAGCTTGTGTTTCAGATACAAGTTGTTGTCGCCGACAAGAATATTTGTCGAACTTTTATCAATGAGGGTGCCTCTATGTGTGTAATGTCTTTTGCTTGTTGTAAAGCCATCAACTCTCCTCCTTTAAATGAATCACAAAATACTTTGAAGGCCTTCAATGGATCTGTTTTTAAGCCTTACGGTGTTCTTCCATCGTTTCCTGTTACTCTAGAAAGTAAGACAGTCCAAGTTGAAGTGGAAGTTTTCGATGCTCCCCTGGATTATAATATCCTACTTGGTCGTAGCTGGATCGATTCTATGCGCGCTATTGTATCAACTCTTTTCCTTGTCGTACGATTTCCTCATCAGGGAAAAGTTGTTTTGGTTGATCAACTTGCCTTCTTTAATTCTGATACTCGTACTGGAAACATGTTGTTCATAGCTAAAACCCCTCCAGGTTACAAGAATGTCGGTGTCGGCCTTTTAAAGGACTCTTCGTTAATGGGCACTTTCCCCATACTACCCCCACCTGATATTCCGCGCCCGTCAGTTGCTTCTGTTAATATGATCTCTGCTATACCTCATGAGCTTCCGATGTCTTATGACCCTTGGATAGTCCCTGACCCAAGAGATCATACTTGTTTCGGCGACGTCATGTCGTTAAGTCTGGTTGAGTCTGCTTATCAAGACATTCAATCGACAACCCTTTCTACACCCTCTCTTGATGATTTGTCTCCCAATCCTTTCTGTGTCATCTTTCCCACTGACGAGATGATCATGTCCATCATGGAAGACACTCCTTGGGATGATGGGTATCATCGTTCCATACTGTTTCTGGAACAACACACTCTAGAGAATTACCAACGGATTTCGACTCCGTCGACCATTGTTGTCATATCGACCGTTCCCGGATCTACACATGATGTGTTTTCCGAAGGGAACCTCAGTAATATTTCTCCCATGATTCCCATTGATATATCAGTTAAACCTGGGATAGTTGAAAATGTTCACATTGGAGCTTCGTGTTCTCCAGATGAAATCGTCACTTATACATATTTGTTTAAAGAATTTCGTGACATCTTCGCATGGAGATATGAAGAGATGCCATGTATCAACCCTGCTATTGTTGTACATGAGATAAAGACGTACCCCGGAGCTAAACCAGTCCTGCAGCGCCTTCGTCCTGTCCATCCACGTAAAGCGACAGCTATCAAACTCGAAGTGGAAAAACTTCTTAAAGCCAGTTTTATTTATCCCGTGGCTCTGACAAAATGGGTTTCCAACCCTGTACCGATTGATAAGAAAGGTGGTAGTATACGTGTTTGTGTTGATTATTAGGATATTAACAAAGCCTGTCCAAAAGACAACTTTCCAACCCCTTTCGTCGACCAGATTATCGATGACTGTGCTGATAGTGAAATATTTTCTCTCATGGATGGTTTCTCCGGCTATAATCAAATTAACATTGCTCCCGAGGACCAGCATAAAACTTCTTTTATTTGTCCTTAAGGTACTTTTACCTATAGAAAACTTCCGTTTGGTCTTAAGAATGCAGGCGCGACGTTTCAACGTGCTATGTCTTGTGCGTTTCACGATATAAAGCATATTGTTCAACCTTATTTGGATGATTTACCTGCTCATTCTTTACGCTGAGTCGATCACCCCACTCATCTCTGAGCAATTTTCATTCGTTGTCGGTTCTATCGCATTCGCTTAAATCCTCATAAATGCATTTTTTGCCTAGAATCTGGCCGTCTTCTAGGTTTCATTGTTTCACGTCAAGGGATCCGGGTAGATCCTATTAAGGTCGAGGTGATTCTTAATCTTTCTCCTCCTTCTTCACTACGCCAGTTGCAAAGTTTGCAGGGGAAAGAAAACTTTCTTCTTCGTTTCATTCCTAATTACGCCAAGATTACTCGTGGTTTTACCTGGCTATTAAAGAAAGATTCAGAGTTCGTTTGGGATTATATTGCCAACAATTATTTTGAAGCTTTGAAATTGTCCCTCACACGAGCTCTGCTTCTCTTTCCTCCTGATTATAGTCATGATTACTTTCTTTATCTTGTTGCCTCCAAGTATACCATTGGCATGGTTCTAGTTCAAGAGGATGATGCACACGATGAACATGTTATTTATTACTTGAGTAGAAGTCTCACATCCACTGAAATCAAGTATCAACATGTTGAAAAACTGGCTTTGGCTGCCGTTCAAGATGTTCAACGCTTTCGGCATTATATCCTTTCAAGGAAAACTACAGTGATTTCGCATTGCAACCCTATGCAACACATTTTGACTCGTCAATTACTGGGGGGAAAGTACTCCAAATGGATTTTCATACTCCAAGAGTTTGACTTGGAGTTTGATCGCACCACGTCTAAGAAATCCTTAGTTTTCGCTAAATTGATATGTGATTTTCTTCACTCAGCCATGGAAAATGTAGCAGTAGATTCATTGCCTGATGAGTCTCTTTTCCTTATAAGCATTGACGATCTTTGGTATGGAGATATCATTATATATATCCAAACCCAAACTTTCCATCCTACTTTGTCTAGCACCGAACGACATCATATCTGCTATCAAGCGCGTCAATACATTATCCTCGGGGATACTCTTTACTATCGGGGAATTGATTCTATTTTTCGACGTTGTCTGACTTTTGACGAAGCCGAGAAAGCTTTGAATGAATGCCATTCCGGAGCATGTGGTGGTCATATGTCTGGGTATTCTACTGCCCAGAAGATCTTACGCGCAGGATATTTTTTGACTTCCTTGTTCAATGACTGCATTACTGTCGTTCAGAAGTGTCATTCCTGCCAGACCTACAATCAGAAAATTCGATCGCATCTTGCTCCTCTTCATCCTGTGGTCTCAGTTGGTCCTTTTGCAAAATGGGGCATTGATTTCATGACATGTCACCCTCACTCAGCCAATGGGCATGGTTACATCATTGTAGCTGTTGATTACTTTACAAAATGGGCCGAGGCGATGCCAACATTCAATAATACTGGAAAGACTGCAGCGTTGTTTATTTTTAACCATGTCATAGCTCGTTTTGGTGTTCCTCAAGATATCATTACTGATCATGGTAGTCATTTTAGGAATTTTATGATGTCTGAACTTACGGTAAAGTTGGGTCTTCGTCATGATAACTCAACACCCTATTATCCGCAAGCTAATGGCCAGGTCGAAGAAATCAACAAATTTCTTATAACTATGCTTCGACGGATGATAGGCATTCATAAAACAAGTTGGCACATGATGTTGTTTTCAGCGTTGTGGGCGTATCGGACATCGGTCAAATCCGCTACGAGATTTACACCCTTTCGATTAGTCTATGGTGTGGAAGCCATTCTTCCAATAGAATGTGAGATACCTTCTCTGAAGCTAGCTGTCGAACTCTTACCTAATACTTCTGTTGAAGAAGAGCATCTATTGTATTTGATGTGATTGGATGAAACTTGACATGACGCCACTCTCGTAATAGAAGCCCAAAAGAAACGTGTCAAGGAACAGTATGACAAGCATGTCAAGCCTCGCGTTTTCTCGAAAGGTGATCTTGTTCTTCTATATGAACAGGATCGAGATGTCTTAGGAGTTGGGAAATTCGATCTAATGTGGCAAGGTCCCTACATGTTTGCCAAGTTTTAGAAAAAGGAGCATATGAGCTGGTCTATTATGATGGTATCCCTTTGAGTGAACCTAGGAATGGGTTGTACTTGAAGAAGTATTATGCATAAGTCATTTGTGCACAAATACTTGTATTTTTATGTATCATACTTTGTGTGTGTTACTTTAGTTTGTTTTTGACGTTATCTGATCTCTGCCCTTACATGACGTTGTGTTTGACTGCCAGATGTCAGAGTCTTCGCTACCTTATATTGGCTTCGCTGATGGTGCTAGCCGTAGTACTTGGAACTTAGCTTCCGTTGTAGGGGAAATCTATGCCCCAACCAATGAACTTATATCTTTACGAGGTGTATGTCTTGGCCGTGCAACCAACAACATTGTTGAGTATAGCACCATTATTGAATTATTGGTTGATGCTATCTCGCTTGGAATCCATCATTTAGTTGTGCGACTCGACTCGCAGCTGGTGGTACTACAGCTAAGTAATGTCTACTCTATTCAAAGTCCTACTTTATTATGAGTGTATTTGTGAATTTTCCTTTTGGAATGATATTTTGATCACATTGAATATGAGCATATTCCTAGTTGTCTTAATACATTAACAGATGCATTGGATAATTATGTATTGGACAAACATTTGAACCATTTATAAATCAAACACATTTAAATTTACACAATATAAAGTAAACAGGTAGAAGCCATCTGTATATAACGATCAAAAGAGTTTGTTGTTTTTACAAAAAGTTTGTCTGAAGACCAAAATATCAAAAATTGAAGCTTATAGCTTCTACAAAGTGATGTCATGGATGACGTTCATGGTAACACACTACTGCCTTAGCTACTCTGCGGAGAAGTCGACCCATAGCTACGGATACCCCTACAGTGTGACGTTGATCACGTCGTGGAACTTCTTCCAGAGTCATATCTGGAATGTCTGTTGTAAGACCCTCTAAATTCTGTTCCACCACCTGGTAATCTTCGGCATACTGTGGTACTACTGCTGCTTCTTCTCCTCGTCGCTAGATAGGAGAAGTGCCAAGAGGTCTATACGGTCCAACATCTGTGTTATCAACAAACATTTTGTGTTAATCTTCGAATAAATATATAAAAACAAAAATATTTAATATGATTAAAAATTCAAAAACATTTTAAAAAAGAGAAAATTTGTGTACTTCTTACCGAGGTCTCCCCACTGAGCATCCTCAGGTAGTACTATATCTGGATCTCCTCGGAAATCTAACCCAACATAGGCATAGTCATCGACCATCAGCATTTGGTTTTGCAACCAGTCAAAGAAAATATCGTCATATTTGACGATTGGTCCTGCCACGTGCCAGGCCATGAGCCGGCACCACCGCAACATCCTCAGATCCCTAGGACCCAGAAAGTCCCACTCAACCTGTAGTCTAAATACAGGGACCCTCTCAAGGAATAAGGACACTAGTAAAGATCCATATCTAAATTGTTTCAGTTCACCCCGCGTGCACTTGGTTAGTTGTCTTTTGATACTGCGCAACACTGCATCAGCCTAGTTAAATACTTGGGGCTCAGTACACTCGATGGCGTACTAGAAGTAGCTTTGTAATGCCATATGTGGAGCTAAAATTCCATCCATCTGAGTAATAGTAAGGAGAATAGTGCGGAGAGTCAAGTCTATTACTCCCCAGATTGTCACTTTCCCTTTCTTTCGTTCGGCCTCAGGTACACAGTATTGATTGCAATATTCACTCATTTTTAACCCACCACCTCTGCTGCCGGTCAAACTGACATAAGAACCACGCCTGGATAATCCATTCAAGAAGTATATTTCCTCTATGTCAATGGCTAATGTGTGAGCTCCTACATTGAAAACTTGTTGGTCTGGATCCCACATACGGACTAGATACTCCAGTAATCGGACTTGGGATCTCATGCCCAGGATACGAAAGTATTTTAAGAGACCACAATATCTTAATGCAACTATGGTGGGAGGATGATTCTTGGCATTTGCATTATCCTCATCATTTTCTCATTCCCACCACTCAAGCACCATGAGTGTTGGTCAAATACCTGCACAAGGAACATACAAAGAAGGTTAATGATTTTATTCATGATATAAATCTTTTTCATTGGCTAAACTTTTTAAAAAATTTTGAGTTATGCGCTACTCGTAGGTGCCTTATTATACACAGTGAGAACACCTCACAGGTGTCTAAATACCCACCTGCGAGAACGATTCATTCTCGCAGGTCCCGTATGGGCCGCCTGCGAGAATGCCACTATGCATATATGGTTCAAAAAAATAACTTAAAACAAAAGTTTTAACCAATGAAATCAAAATTTTAAACCATGAAAAGATCAAGAATGAAGAGCTTACTGTAATGATGCAAACGGCTTGTCAAATGATCACTTGTAGCTCTCGAAAATCAATGCCAAAGTCGGAGGGTAAAATGGGGGTTTTTGGAACTCAATAGTGAAAATGTGAAATGATATGGTAAAATTGGTTATTTACTCATTTAATTTACTTTTTACTATGTCAATTTTGGGTTTTTATGTTTATCTATTGTTTAAACCTAATTACTAATATGAAATGAGTGTAATGACTTGCAGGTGTGAAACATTGATGATTACAAAAAGGATATGGACATATTTTTCTCCGTTATGGTGTGATTTTGATTGTTTTTTATGGTTTTTACATAAAACCTCGAGCATCTTTTTGTCCGTTCTTGCACTCATGAAAACATAAGAACGTGATTGAGCATAGTTTTATCAATTTTTTGGGCTCACCATGGTTATACAAAAAAGGAACCCCCTGGAGTTTTCTTTAAGCTCTTTTCAGACTCTCTAAACATGAAAAGATTGCCGAGCGACCTTGCTATTTTCACGCTCGATAAAGTATTTGAAATATGCTTCTGGTGAGTGATAATTTCTCTCTTTTTCTGTCTCATCCAGACTATGTTACGAAAAAGGAACTGAGAGAGTTCTCTTTTAAGTGTTTTTCCAAACTCTATAATCTTGAAAAACCTTCAAGTTTACTATCTCTGGACTCGTTAAACAAACAGTGACAGACCCATGATGAGACCGAACCACTCCTTCTTAGGGTTCGTTAAACATACTCCGAGGGACTCTTCCGAAGGATGAGCTTATATCAACAAGCATATGTTATCCTCTTCAAGCTTGCGTAAAAATAAAGAGTTACTTTCCAGAAATGGTGGGGGGAAATTTGGGAAAGGGATATGTTTCACCTTTGTATTGATTGGCAGTAAGTTTTGCTCTTGAACATGACACCCCCTATTCATCATTTGAAGTTGGTTTGGGAAATCCATATGTCTCTCTTTTGATTGATTACAAGGTCTTTCCATGTGTCGTCTTTGATTCAATGCTGCCAAATCATTGGTCGTGTCATTCATATGTTCAAGAGAAGTCCATCTGAAACCTATATTGAGTCATCCATTTGCAGTTATCTATTCTCTCTGTGTTGGCCTTCCCTGTGTCCAGTCCAATTTGCAACATGCTCTGTTTTACTCAAACTCTGTTACTCATTTCGTGTCATTGATGGGGGATACATCAAGGCCCTCCTGTGATGAATTTTGTTCCATCGACTTCAGCTCATTATCTAGAATCAAGACTTAGAAATTATTCAGTACCTTGGAGCTTACATGCCTCAATGGAAAGTTTCCTCTCTTTCGACAGTGGGTTTACCTCATTGACCCCTGATCGAAAGATTTCATTGGATGTTCGACATCAACTCATTTATTCACACTCGATGGACTGTACTTTAGTACCTTGGGAGTCATTGACATCAATGGTGATTTCCCTCGCACTTGTTAACAGTTACATCAATGACCGGTAATCAAGTGGTTTCTGCCATGTTCGACTTCAACACATGTAATCACATGGTTAGATTCGTACTTTGGGTGACGGGATTGAAGACCCTGGGTATTGTCTTTGTGGTCTAGGTTGCGATGGAGTATGTATAATTTGTGACACATAGATCCACTGTGTATGATTCATGGCTATGTCATCTTGATTTAAAATTTATCGCATAGATCCACAGTGTATTCAGGTGGCTATGCTATATTGTGATGGTATGGATCCATAGTGTATAATTGGTGGCCATGACCTTTGATTATAATGTCATCAGTCTATGATCTGAGTATGGGAATGCCTACCTCAGAATTGGTATATATGATATTCTACAGATGCTTGATTGTTCACAAGTTTTCGATTAGATGTGCTCCTGGTTCTTGACACACACATGCAGCTTACAAAGTCTATCGACTGTCACTAGTTCCAATCTCAGACTTTGGGGGGCATTCTGTTATCCATGATTTTTGTCGTCGTGATGATGTATTGATTATGGTGTAATCAGGATCTTCATTAGAACTTTCTCTAGAGAAAAGTTACCTTTGTCTCTTTCCAGAAATCACAGTTTCGAGGAAGGTTCGCAGGCTGTCTATATATTTTCCTGCGAGAATGCATGATTCTCGCAGGTTGCCTTAAGGCAGGGTACGAGAAGTTTTCACTGTGCCTAACTGTTAGGGTGTGAACTATTTCTAAAGAAGGGAAAAAGATAAATTCTCGAACCTTCTAGAAGGATGAGATGGCATTCGAATGGTTATCTAAGTACTGGCTTTCTTGATATTTTGGGATCATTCCTATCCAAGTAACTAATCCATTATCTCTTATAAATTGATGGGATTCTCATGGAAAAGGTTGGAATCAAACTAGCAAGAGATTTATTGGAGAATTAGTGGAAGATTGTATGAAGGACTTATGCTACAGCAGCTAGAAACACCAGCAAGGTTATCAAAAGTGGTTGATCTTCTTCATACATGAGCAAGTGTGTGTGTCAGATCTAGGAGCCATCAAAAGGAGGTTTGCAACATCAAGGATTAGGTTGTAATTCTTTCTTTCTATCAATTTAATACAGTAATATGTCGCTTTCCCATAAAGCTAATGTCACTTTATTGCATAACTCCTTGATCATATGCATAGATTAACTGTTGAATATATTAAGTTGTTTTCACTTCAATTGGTTTGAGATGTCCTGGTCTTGATGGCACAAGAGAATTGGAGTGAAGCTTGGAAAAATAGAGACCCAAGGAAGCGATCATAAGGTATGTTCATGATTCTTGCCTCCTAGTTCATTCAATAGTCTAAATCTAGGGAAAGAGTATTATTCTGTCCTGCTTTGTTTTAGATCCAGGTGGATCTAGGGATTTATCCTAAAACAATATGAAGTTGGAGAACCCCTCATAAGTCTTATAGAAGCCCCCAAGGGTCAAAGTGCTTTGCAAAAGAAATTGTTTTAAATGAAGAAGCCCTAAAATAAGGAAAGTGTAAGGCTACATGAAGATATAAATAAGAGGCAAAGCTCACTCACTAAAAACACACTCGTACATATTGTATATATATATTTTCTTGTGTAAATCTTCTTGTAAATACTTGTGGATACATCTAAAGTGGCGAGCGTCTGAGGTAGCATGAAGGGTTGACGAAGAATTTCTCGGATTTACAGAAAACCCTATTTTCTGAGGCATATGCGAGATTTTTGTACATAGGGTGCATACAGTATGTGGGTTGTTTGTGTATGGAGCATACATATGTGGGTTGGCTGTGTATAGGGTGAGTACATGTTGGTAAATCCATGAAACTTGAAAATATGAAGATGCAGAGTTTCTAGATTCTGAGATCAAGCTCCGAGGAAGGTCTAAAGTGCTCAGATACATCAGATCCATCTGTCGGTTCAAAAGGTATATCTTATTTCCATGAATAGTTGGATTTTGATGTATGCATGAGGAATGACAATGGATATTTGAGGATTCTCCCTAGAGAGACTAGTAGCTACATGGAATCTTCTGCATAAGTCATATCTACTGAAATACAGTGCTGGTATATTCATCATTGATACTTCCTGTTGAGGCACATGTTGTATTTCTTGGCATATGGCTAAGGGTTTTATGGTACATGTTTGAGATCTTGTATTTGTTGATGTATTGAGAGGATGAATATCAGAAAGGGTTTGATGACTAAGATCACGTGAAGGAAAGTATACTTGTTCGTGATTTCACAAACCTATATGGCACATGACTAGAGAGACATATTTGTATTGAGTAAATGTTATGTATGAGAATGCATGCATAGGGTACAATTACAGTATGGATATAGTGACAGGTTACAGATCTATGTGAAAGAAGTTACAGAGGGTCATAATTTTTCAAGTGAAAGGAAACCCTAGTTCCAGAAGGCATATGTAGACTACATAACAGTTAGGGCATGTACATACACGGGATGCATAACATATAGGGCTCTTACATACATGGGATGTAGTGCTACAGGTCACCTACCTGTTGTATTTTGTAGATACATGTTTCGTTCAAGTACAGACTGATTACAGGGCAGTTGTACAGATTGGATACAGGTTAGTGGTATAGGTTGATACAGTTGTACAACAGTATACCTCATAGTGACAGGTTGTCAGTGGTTCCATCATTCTACTTATACTTTAGGGTGGTTGGATAGGGAAAGGATAGGTGGTTTTATCCACCTTCCGGTTTTAGCTAGAGAACATAGGGGGTTGTAGCCTCCTTTTGGTTATAGCCAGAGAATTGGGGAGTTGGAGCTTCCCTCAGGTTGTAGCCTGAGAAACTAGGGAGTTGGATCCTCCTTCTAGTTGTAGATGGAAAACAAAGGAAGATGGTTCTTCCAATGAATGTAATTCTTCAAGACATACAATAAAAAGCATTTTGTGTTTTTCTCCCTCTTTGGGTTTCCACGTAAAACACTGGTGTACTCTGTATGTGTGTGTTTGTTCATTTCTTAATGCTCATTATTGGATAATAATTCTACTTTGATATAACAATTGGATTATTTGGTTAAAAAGGATTATAATTGCGCTATTACTGATTCACTCCCCCCTCTCAATAATCCAATACCCCCTTGGGGGGTGCAGTGCACCCAAGAAATTTTGTTTGCCTTGAGAAACATGTCTCATTTTTTCCTTGTTTTTTATGTTGCCTCGATTTTTGTATCCATTGTTGGGCGTTTTTTCGACACATGGTTTTTTCCGATGGTTTTCTATTTCTGGTTAAGGAATTAGGGTTGTTGACTAATCCAGTTCATTGGTTTAGGGTTTTGGATGTCACTAGCTCCTATATGTATATTGTATTGTAAACAATGTATCACTATGAATGAATATAGAATATGTTGGTTTTCCCAGTTTGGGTTTCCAGGGAAAAAATCTTTGTGTAATGTTTGTATTTTCCATTGTATATTTTCTGTTCTTTTTCTGAAAATCTTTTTGCAGTAAATATTGTACAAGGTTAAAATCTACAAAAAGAACTTAAATGTGTCTCCATGAATGATTTTTTTGTAAATTCAGTCTCCCAAGACCGAAATAAAGTGTAAAACAATAAAGGGGAGAACTCTTCTAATCATTCTTGATTAGAGTGTTCCTCTTTTTTAATTAGTCTCACGAGGCCGAAAATGAGAGAAACTATCACTCGAAAGATGCCCTTTCAAACCTTTTAACAATTGTTAAAGGAAGCAAGATCACTCAACAATCTTTTCATGTTTAGAGAGTTTGAAAATATCTTAAAGGAGACTCTGGGGGGTTCCTTTTTCAGATAACCTTTACAATTCCAAAAAAGTGATACAAGTATACTTAGTGGCATTATCATTTATTTACGAGCACGAGAAGGAACAAAGACTAAGCTCAAAATTGGTTTCATTTTTACACAATATTGTAATAAAATTAAAATATGATTGTAACTCCAGGTTCAATCCCTAGATTTTGTTTTCATTTTTTAATGATATTTCCACAGAGAGGAGAAAATATGCTCATATCTTATGTTTCATTTTTTACCGAGATTTCCACGGAGAAGCAAAACTATTCTCATAACTTATGTTTCATTTTTTAATGATCTTGCAATAGAGAAAAAAAACTATGCTCATAACCTCTCCTTGATCATGGATCCTAAGAGGAAAATTGTCTATAAGGAATACATGTCAAGGGACAAATGTCAGCCATGACTTCCATGAGATCTTCTCTAGATGGTAGAAAAACACACATGAAGGAATAGATGTCAATGGCTTCGATAAGGGTAGGGATATTTCTCTTTGATAGCCCTATCGAAGATATGATCATGTCAACTACTGGATCTAATTTAGGAGAAGGGAGATATTCCTTCTCATTCAGAGTTGAATGCATGGGATAGGTCTTTACATAATTGACCTACGATGGGGTAGAAATCGTTGGCATATATGGACCATTCATGGGAAGCGGATGGTTGACCATCATATGAGGGTAAATGAATGAAAGTTGGTTGATTGTTAATATGTTTCCATTGTGAGGGAAACATATCACTCAAAAGAGAGTGGACACAAAATCTCTCATAACGTAGACATAGTCTCACCTGAGGAGCAGGTTAAAATCCAAGGGGTATTGAACTACCATCACATCGACGTAGACCATTTTTCCTCCCAAATTAACCAGAAATTGAGGAAGGATCTGTAAGGGTTGACTAAATATTTTGTCAAAGGTCAATAGATTCTGAGTCAAAGGCACAAGCTACGGGGAACCAAAATCTTTCCAAGAATTCGTGGATACTATGCTAACATAAGAACCTTCATCTATTATAGTGTTAGGAATATTCCTACCACAAACATGCATGGTGATTTGAAAAGGAAATACTCCCCAGTGGAGTCACCAATTTACTTTACAAAAATAATCCCCCCTGAACAGGTGAACTTTCCCTTGGATTACAGACCCCTATACAAAGACAAAAACACTACAAATGGACACTATCATTCTTTTGAATTCATTTTAACCAATCAAAAAGAGAGAGGGAGAAAGGGTATGATGGACCTTGTTTCTAAGTTTGTCTTCACTGCTTCCAATCCAAGCTTGATATCCAAACTCCTTAGCGCAACTTGATACCTACAATAGGCAACAAAGAGAAACAAAGAAATCTTGCTCTACAATATTAGATCAAATGAATTCATATAAAAATATCGAAGGAACAATAGACAAGAACATGCAAGAATACTCAAGATTGAAGGAAATAGGCCAAGTATATTAAAATGACAATGCAAAGAGAATACTTATAGACCACAATTGATTCAGTTGCAAAATCCTCCCTAAGATATACTCATCCATCCCTTTCATGATGCTACCAAGATCATAATTTTTATATCTAAAATATTCCTCCTTTTCACCATGGAAATCCATCATTGTATAGGATTTGGAGGCTTAACCACCATGGAGAAGATCACTCACTAGATCCACTAAAATGGGATCTTCAAGATTTTTAGGGAGAAAATATCTCTCAAGGATTTTAGGGAGAAAATATCTCTCAAGGATTTTAAGGAAGAAATATCTCTCAATATCCACCAAATTAGGATTTTCATTTGAGAAAATCTCTCAACCAACCATGAGATTCTCAACTTCTCCTTGAGATTAGGAAAATAAATGTGAGGTGTATTCTCACACTAAATTAATTTCCTTTTTATGAATAATAATGAATAATTAATGTTCACATAATATTTTGACCTTCATATGATATATTTCTCCTCCACATTGACTAGGGATTGTGAAAAATGTTTTTTCATGGTGTTGTAGGAAAATCTCCCTGGGAACAAGTAGATCACCTCTAGAGCTTGACCTTGACCCTAGACAAAAATATGCTTAACGTGGACACTGACTTCCTTTCAAATATATCTAAACTAATACATGAGAAGGAAGGACAACAGAAGTACCTCTTGATCGATGTTTGTCCCTGCACACTTCGAGTTGCGCTCCAATCCTTTGCTCCTCACTGAGTACTGCAGGCAAACAAGATATGACCACTTCCTACTCTATTGATATTAGCTTGAAAACAGATATATCAATTAATGATAAGTTCATGTAACATTAGACACAAACTAGATAGAAACATGCCAAGCATGTCATATTAATGAGAATAACGACAGCAGTGCTTACAATCGTAGATGCGAATGCGACAGCTTTGTCAAGTCCTCTTCGTCTAACCCTTGCTCGAAATATGCACAACCTGGTTGATAGCAGCTTCACTGCTCACTTCTCCTTGGCTGACTGTGTGTTTCCTATGAGATCATAGGTTTCATGCTAGCAATTCTTCCCCTTTCCACCATCATAGAGCTTTCTTATATAGGTTGGGAGGAGCTTAACCTCTTGAGTTATGTTTAGAACAAGTTGGGAACCTCCTCCTTAGATCAGGGATCTCTTTATGAAACCAAGAGTTTGAGTACAACTGCCTCCTAATATCGAAAGATTGTTTCCTTATTCTCCTCACCAGGCTAACAACTGACCCAGATTAGGGAGCGCTCCTTAAAAAGGGGCATTGGAGCGCTAGAACGCTCCCAGAGAGGCTCAAGGGGAGTGCCAGTGCTTCAAAAGTGGGAAGCACTACTACAGAGGGGTAAAGGAGTATTATAACGCTCCCTGAGGCCTTATAGGGGAGCGCCAATGCTCCTAAGGCTGTTTCAGGGGAGCGTTCACCCTCAAAATTCTTGATTGGAAGCCCTTTTTAGGTGTTAAGAGATGTTTGACTCCAGTGAACCAGTTCTCCTTCTTCAAACCAAATACATAAGATGTTTTAAGTGCCTCCTTAGTGTCGTCATCAGGGCAGTATGCTCAAACAACATTTGTGACACTTGTAACCAACTTGCGACACTTGCGAAAGTTGTAAGGAAGTTGTGACACTTACGACAATTGAGAGGAATATGCAACACTTATCCAGTTGAGTGATTTTGATGTGTAACAGAATGCCCCCCAAAGTATGAATTCAGAATATGCGAACTGATGACCGAAATACTTTGTAGATGTTCAAGCAAGGGTATAGACTCGGAGAACCTGACGGAAGCTGCACACAAACATCCAACAAATATCATGACATATTTCAAAACCCGAGGCAAGCATACCTATGCTTGGGTGATCGAGACTTGTAAGTTATGGCCGCCATAATATACACTGTGGATCCATAATTGTATTGATAAAAAGGGTACAACCACCGAAGATACAATGTGTATCTATACTATGATGACTCGGACTGATCGTAGCCACGAAAGATACACAATGGATCTATGAGATGACAAGACATAGTCACGACCAATACAAAGTGGATCTATGTAACAGTGTATGTGTTCCTTGTCCAATAGAAACTCCTTCACAACCTGGGCAAAGCGCATATCAAAGCGATTACTCCACCCAGGGTCTTCTTACCAATCCCAATGTGGTACGATCCTAACCATGTGAATAGATGTCTTGACGTCGAACATGGCAGAAACCACTTGATTACAGGTCAATGAGGTAAACTGTTAACAAGTGCGAGGGAGATCACCATTAATGTCAATGATTCCCAAGGTACCTTAGTACATCCCATCGAACATGAATAGATGAGCTGAGGTCGAACATTCATGGAATCATTTGATCAGAGGTCAATGATGTAAACCCACTGTCAGATGTGAGGAGGCCTGCCATTGAGGCATGCAGGTCCCAAAGTACTAACTAGTTTCTAAGTCTAATTCCCGGATAATGTGCTGAAGTCGATAGGAATAGACTCGTCGAGGGAGGGCCTTGATGTATCCCCCATCAATGACATGAAACAGACACAAATATGTAATTGGAAGATCAAATGGACATGGACTGACACAGGTTTTGAGGCAAGATATTTGGGATGGTTGACTCTCGAGGTAGATACTTCCCTTGAACATTGAGGCACATTAGAAAAACATGACATGGAACAAAAATTATGCAATGGATGCAATGACTTGCGTCGGGTGACCCAAAGGAGTGAAAGGAAACTCAAAGGATTGGCTCAGTGCAGAGGTTCAACGGATTATGATATGTGCAGATGACAAAGTGCCGTGTTCAAGGGCGACTTTAAGACGTGCTGGATGATGTTCTCAAAAGACTGCTTGGCTTGCTCCTTTCAATTTTTCCCCCATCCAGATAGATGAGTACCTCTTTTTGATTTAATGAGCTCGAGGAGAATAACACATGCTCGATATAACTCACCTTCGGTAAGTTCCTCTTCCTTTGTTTAACGAACCGGAAGAAGTAAGGGATCAGTCCCGTATGGGCCTGTCGATATGTGCTTTAATGAGTCCAAAGATAGAAAACTCGAAGGTTTTTCGGGATTATAGAGTTTGGAAAAACACTTAAAAGAGAACTCTCTCAGTTCCTTTTTCGTACAGTAGTCCAACGAGACCGAAAAAGGGTTAAACTATCGCTCGCAAGACGCCCTTTCTGACATTTTAACGAGTGTGAAAGGAAGAAAGATCACTCGACAATCTTTTCATGTTTAGAGAGTCTGAAAAGGGTTTAAAGGAGACTCCAGGGGGGTTCCTTTTTCATGTGTTCGTATCCAGAAAGGTCCGAAAAACAGATAAAAGTTCACCCGGTTACGTTCTCATATTATCGAGCTCGAGAACGAACTAAGACTATGCTCATAAATGCGATAAGGTGAATGATTCATTAGAAATGTCAGGAAACCTGCGATGCTAGAAACTACAAACTAGAGTTTAGCGAAGTCATTTACATCATTAGAGAAACCCACAAATGACCATACCTTATAAAAAATGGAATTCTATAACTAAGAAATGATTCAAAAATTCATTTACCATTTCATTTGCAAGGATTTTTGGAGTAGTGGAGAATCTCACTTTGGAGCAAATCTTGTTTTTCTCGTTGCCGGGGCTACGATCGATCATTTCGCTCACCGTTCGAACCAGGTAGGTGCCCATCCCTTACTCTTTCAATTGCATGGTTTCAAATTGATTTTCATGGCATTATTTATTTTAAAACACAAATCCCTAAGTCACCCCTCTTTGACCAAATCGGCCTCCTTTTAAATATTAATAAAATAGGGGGATTCCTTTGCAAAAATGCATTAGGGAAGGGTTGTTAGGATGTCTACACCATAGCAATCAATTAGGCAAGTCATTCTTTAGCAAAAGAGATCATAAAAATTCTCCCCAAAGGCCCACGCACCCCCCCAAAACGTTTTTCATTTTAAACATGTTTTAATTATTATTCGACAAATGTTAAAGGGTGTGGTGGTCAAAAAGAGTGGTTGGTTGCTTTTAGATGACATGGGTACTTTGTTTTATGTTTTAAAATGTTTTTTGAAAATCACCAAAATTATCAAAATGTGAGGAATAATGAAATTCTTGATTTTTCTGTTTTGTAGGTGTCTTCGGCAATCATGATTGAATGGAAAGAGAGGGAACACGAGATGGATGATTTAGACGCTCTACGGAGTACTCGTATGCGGTCCGCTTTGTGAGCCTGTGGCTTTCTCAAGTTTTTCAAATTGCAAAAAATGAAGAGAGAGATTCTACTGCTTGAGTACATGATCGGTCTTTGGGACGTTGCGGAACAAGGATTCCATATTGGTACACAACTCCTAACCATTGAGTTGGAAGATGTGTACTTTTTGATCAGCCTCTCAAAAAGAGGGGTCCCTATATCTTTCACTGGACAGAGGGCATTACCTGAGTAGGTGGACGTGCATCTAGCACGTCACTGTATTCCAAGAACAAGGTTGGTAGGGGGCAGGATCCCTATCAAGGATATACGAGATCTGCCTCTCCGGTCTATATTATTTGCTATCACAAGTGTGACTGGAAGTACTAGTGTTAATTTGGCATCGAGATCATAGGTGGCCTATGGTGTTTAGTTTTTAGAGCCAACACTATTCAACTGGAGTGCGGCGTTCCTTTGGAATGTGAAGGAACAGATCTCACGGTGAAGAACTGGTCAGAAGCAGTTCGGTTATGGCTCGTTTTTGGTCTCGTTCTTTCTAGAGCGCATCCCTCAGATGCATCCTCAGATAGCATTGGCAGTACGCCCATTGGATGAACCTCAGATGGAGAGGTGGACTAGTCTGTCTCCAAGACTAGTTTCAGAGTCAGAGTTCCACTTCACTGGTGATTTCTTTGCCTGGCTGAGACGACAGTTCCTCTGGATAGAGGACTTCCCTTATGCCGATGTAGACTTCTATGGGAGTATGGACTTGATTTTGCCCGTGGGGGAAGACTGGGATGAGTCAGGTAAGATATTGAGCCATACCTCGTCTAGTTTTTGTTTTTTAAGTTTTTGATGTATATGCATTTTTTTGGGTATGTAAGAGAGTTTTAACAGATGTTTCATTTCCAACATGTAGACAAGGGAGCAGTGTGCCCAGTTGATATACCGGTACCAGGGCATCGTGGAGGCGCCCCAGTTGCAGCAGATCCAGTGGCACCAGTTATGGGTCTCCAGGAGGTCGAAAGGAACCTCCAAGGCCTTACGATGGGCATCCCTCCTCTGCGGAGGGGGGAAGTGCCTTTATATCTACAGCGGCACACTGTAGGGGTACCAGAGAATATCAACTCTTTGTTGAGGCACGTAGTGCATGCAGTAGTATGTTACTCACAGCACAACGTAGCGCAGGGAGATTAGAGTCTCTCTGTGATCATGTTTTTTGTATGCCTTGTCAGGCGATGTTGTATGGGTGAACAGACCCAAAATTTTTCCCTTTTACACACTTTTTGATGTAAAACAAATATTTTAGTCATGCCATATATATATATATACAGTTTCGAGTTTTTTATGATGCCAATGATTTGTACATGATGATGTCTGTGATGTGTTTTAATTTACATGTAATGTACAATTTTTTCTTTCCTTGAATCTTATTTGTGGGCTAAATACCTATCCATGATATAATTAGCTAACGAATCTGAAACACTATTAAGTTCTCTCGGAATGTGTCTATATTCAATGTAATCGAACATTTGTTCAAGACGGCGAACTTGCAAGTGTAGATGTAGCAGGATAGGACTACGGATGGCGTAGATGCGGTTGAGTTGATAAACCACAAGTTGGGAGTCTAAGTAAATAATGATACGAGAGATACCTAGGGAGGAGGCTTGGGTCAACAGTCCAATGACAGCGTGGTATTCTGCCATATTGTTGGTTGCTGGTCCTAAACAGATGCCTCCTAAACTCACCACCTCGTCAAACTGATAAATGACCCATGCTACCGAAGCAATGTTCCGGGTATGTCGGTTGGCGCCATCCGCGAACCCAAAAAAGATAGGAAAGGAAGATGTCATATGTGCATGAAAACACAGGCACAATCATGAGTGGCAACGGTAAAGACTCGAGCACGCGAGGGAAAAAGACACACCAAACTAAAAATACAATAATGTATAAAGTACAGATGCTAGGTGATCTAGGCATAGTACTTTTTAAGGTAAAGCCCATTTCGGGGCTCTCCCAGGGAAACTCCATCGTGATCTACTAGTTCATAAGCACCTCTGTGTAAAACACTCTTCACGATGTAAGGATCGTGCCACATAGGTTCTAACTTTCATGTTCCCAATTTATCATGTGCTTGGTCATAAACAAGGACTAAGTCTCCTTCTACAAAGGTTCGAGGTTGGATGGATTTGTCATATTGACTCTTGATTCGTTTCTGATGTGCCTCATTAATGAGAGCAGCATCACAACGTGTTTCGTCCAGCTTGGATAGGTACAAGAATCGTTCTTCTTCCACAGAAGTATGGGGCAAGAGTTCTACTTTCAATTTGAGTGATGGAATTTCACACTCGATTGGTAGCATGGCTTCAATGCCATAGACCAACTGGAAAGGAGTGAATCCAGTTGAGGTTTTCACCGAAGTGCGATAGGCCCAGAGAGAGGAAAATAGTTGTAAATTCCACGATGTTTTGTTTTCCCCTACCATGCGTTGGATCATGGTTTTTAGGACTTTGTTGATAGCCTCAACTTGCCCATTCACTTGAGGGTAGTAGGGGGATGAGTTTTCATGGCGAAAGCCCAATTTGACATGTAACTCGCTCATCATCTGGTTTTTGAAGTGTGCACCATGGTCGGTGACGATGGCATGTGGTACACCAAAACAAGTAATGATGTGGTTAAAGAGGAATAGAACTGCGGTACGACAATCATTCAAGAAGGTAGGCATAGCCTCAGCCCATTTGGTGAAGTAGTCGATGGCGACGATGATGTAACCATGACCCCCAACTGAGGTAGGCTTACACTGCATGAAATCAATACCCCATTTGGAAAAGGGGCCGATGGCAATAATGGGGTGCAGCGTAGTAGGGTGGGTGCATGCCTTCTTGTTAAAGATTTGGCAGGGTGGGAATTTTTTGACGGCCTCGATGCAATCTTTGAAAATCGAGGGCCAAAAGTAGTCGGCACGTAAGATTTTTTGGGCTGTGGCCATCCCAGAGAGGTGACCGCCATAGGCGCCAAGGTGACAATCGTTCAAAATGCGTTCATCCTCTTCATGAATTAGACATCGCCGAAGGATAGTGTCAATACCACGATGATACAAAGTGTCTCCAAGGATGAGGTAACGGTGAGAGTGGTGACGGATGCGTCGACGCTCTTCATGAGAGATGTTGGGCTGAAAATGTTGAGTTTGAAGATAGAGGAGAATGTCTCCGTACCAGGGGTCATAGGTGCTGATGAGGAAGAGAGAGTCATCGGGGAGAGTCTCTAGGTTCAATGTTTTCATCGGCACCTGGGAGAGCACAGATAAGCTCAGCAAACACCAGGTATTTTTTGGCTTTATCCTTCATAAAATCGAGATCGAATTCTTGAAGAATAATGATCCATTTCGAATATTTTCCCCCAAGTACTTGACGCGTCAAGACATGGTACATGGGGTTGGAGTTTGCGATTACCATGGTGGTGCATAATAAGATGTAGTGGTGGAATCTTTGGACAGCAATGACGGCTGCCATAGCTAGTTTCTCAACATGCGAATATCTAAGTTCGGGCCCAGATAAACTCTTTCTCAAATAATAAATCATGTGTTCTTGGCCGTTAGAGTCCTCTTGGACTAACACCATCGCAATGGTAGAAGTAGAAGCGACCAAGTAAAGGATATAATCCTTTGTATATTCGGGAGGATGTAACAAAGGAGCGTGGGTCAAGGCATGCTTGAGAGCGTTGAATGACCATTGGGTAGTGTCATCCCAGATGAAGGGGACGTTATTTTGCAGAAGCTGCATAAATCCTTTAGTGATCTCGGCGTAATTGCAGATGAAATGACGGAGAAAGTTTGCTTTGCCTTGCAAAATTTGGAGTTGGGTTAAGTTGGTGGGTGGGGGTAGGGCTAGGATGGCCTTGATCTTTAAGGGATCCACCCTGATCCCATCTTTGGAGACGATGAAACCGAGGAGTCGGCCGGATTCGACAGTGAAGATGCATTTATGGGGGTTCAGACGAATACGATAGAAACGACATAGAAGAAAAATCGCCCACAAGTGATCAATGTGATCAGATCGGTTGGATGAATGGGCGGGTAAATCATCGAGGTAAGGTTCCTCGATATGCTTGATGTCATGGGAAGCATACAACATGGCTTGCTGGAAAGTAGCACCAGCATTTTTAAGGCCAAGCAGTAGCTTTCGGTAGGCGAAAGTTCCCCAAGGGTAGATGAAGGCTGTCTTATGTTGATCAGCAGGTAGGATTTCAATCTGGTTATATCCAGAAAAGCCGTCCATGAAAAAGAAGATTATGCTTCCCGCACAATTATCGATGATTTGATCAATGAAAGGTGTAGGGTAGTTGTCCTTGGGACAAGATTTGTTGAGATCTCGATAATCTACGCAAACACGGATGGTCCCTTGTTTCTTAGCTACCGAAACAAGGTTGGAGACCCATTCCGTCAAAGGGACAGGATAGATGAAGCCAGATTTGAGAAGTTTTTCAACTTCTGCCTTTATAGATGCCATTTTCTTGGGATGAATAGGACGAAGTTTCTGTCGAACTGGTTTTGCGTCAGGGTAAGTCTTGATTTCGTGTATGATGATTGAAGGGTCAATCCCTGGCATTTCCTCGTAGCTCCATGCGAAGACATCGCGAAATTCCTTGAACAAAGCGGTGTAAGAAACCACTTCGTCGGGCGTGCAATTAGCACCAAGATTAATGTTTTCCATGACACCTTCTTTGACTGAAATGTCAATTGTGATTGTAGTAGAGATGTTACCCATGTTCCCCTCAGAGAGAGTATCTTGTGTGAGGATAAGGGATTGTGAAGCATCGGTAACATCAGGGGGGAAGATAGATCGTATGTCTTGCACTTCTTCCAAAGGCAGAAGAAAAAAGGATCGATGGTGGTTATCATCCCAGGGTAAATCATCAATGCTGAGCATTTCCATAATAGATTTGTCTGAAGGAAAAATGTGAGAGATGTAATCGATGACAGATGATAGAGAATCCAACCATGAGGGCACCGAGTAAGCATCGGGTGCCAATGAATGTGAATTGTTGGGAGAGGGAGAGGGAGATTGGATAGCTACGTATGCGTCCTCGATTGGGCTGAGTGGCATGGTGTCACTGAGCACATCGAATTCCAAAGGACTAGGTACAATCCAAGGGTCAGATGATTCCAAGGATTGATAAGGCATAGTCAAGATCATGTTGACGACAAGAATGTGGTGTGAAGTAACTGGAAGTGGTGTAGGGAAAGTACCCATAAGGCTAGAATCTTTCAATAAGCCAACACCAACGCTTTCATACGTAACTAGGTGGTCTCCCAAAAAAGGAATGTTGTTGGTGGCAGGGATGCGAGCGTCAAGTGTACAGAAGTCAAGTTGATCGACGGTGACAATTTTTCCTTGATGAGGGAATTGTACAAATCGAAACACTGATGAGGTGACAACAGTCATAGCGTAGAACCAACTTCTTCCAAGTAAGAGGTTGTAATCGAGGGGAGCATCGACCACCTCGACATCAACAGTAACAGTTTTTTCGCCCAATTGAATGGTGAGGGATTGCAGTAATCCGTGAGGATGGAAACCTTGTCCATAGAAAGCACGTAACATCATGGGGATTTGTTAAGGGCTGGTGATTTGAGACCTTTCCAACAGGCTAGAGACATGACACAGGTAGAGGCTCCCTCATCCAGGATAGTTCGGTGGATTTGTTGATTGTGAACAACAACATCAATTTGAAAAGCTAGCTGGTGGGAGAGTCACGGTTGATGATCATCCAAGTTAAACATGATGTAGTTTGATGACTCGGGATCAAAAGCACCAATAGCAGCTAAGAGCGTCCTACGTTGGTTAGGACAGTGTTGTAAAACTTCCAATGCGGACATGGCACACGGGGCTTGGGCCAAATCTTCTACAATATTGTAACTTTGGGCAGCCCGTGAGTTAGGATTAAAAGTGGATTTTCGGATGGTGCTCTTAGGAGGGCGTAATATGGAGTCAAAAGAGGGTTTCTCAATATGCAGTGGCCCGGATGGAGGGCTAATAGATGGAGGATTAACAACAGATGGTAAAGGATTTGGTGAAGAACCATTAGCAGTCTTCAACTTGTCGAGTTTAACTGGCGTGTCATATGTCATAGAACGAGTGGTTAGATTAACCCCATTAACCATGTAAATGTGGGCGCTTGTCGAGGCGTCATCAGGGGGTTGGTTGGAACTGCCCCCCGGCGTGGGGGTTTGTGCAACCAAAGATTGTTGTTGTAGAAAAGGCTGGGTAAGCACAACGGGTTGCGAATTTCCCTTGAAAATTTTAGCCACTTCATCGCGGTGTGGGAAATATCGAGTGTAGTGATCCTCACCACAAATGAGACATGGGAATTTCGGTTTGCGCTGTGGTTGTTTTTCGACAGCAGGGGTTTGCGATTTCGTTTTGGGTTGTTCGTTGTTATTTTTCTTCTTTGTTTTGTTTCTCGCTTTATTCTTGCCCCCAAGTTGTTGTGAAGGGGTTGATTGGACCGCATTCACATCAGATACCTGAGTTTGGGTGGGGGTAGAAGAGGGTGCAGTCGAAATGGGAGCAACTGTCGAAGTGGGCCACTAAGTCATTCCAGTGGACTGTGTGGTAGATTGGGTTTTGACGGAGCCAATAACTCCATCCGCATGCGAAGAAGTTGATGGTTTGTATGGATCGTTAGTGGCATGGGTAGCGTTCGGTATCAACTCATATAGAGTACCAGATTGTGAATAGACTAAGTCTAAGTACTGAGCTTGGGCGATGGCTTCTTCCTTGGTGACCACACCGCCCATGGAAACATCATGAGCAATCTGGGGTAATAATGATTTCGTGAACCATTCCACTAATAATTGGTTAGGGATGACTGCTTTGATTAGCCTTCGTCATCGTCTCCATTCATGGATATGATCGGAGATGTGTATGCAAGTTGTCTAATGAAGGGGGGTTAATAGTTCAGTACCCGTCTCATATCGAATGGGCAGTTGGAAGTGTGTGAGGAATGACATGGCGAGGGAGTTGAAATTGTGAAAAGTTGCGCGTGGTAATTCAATATACCATTTTGCTGCGGAACTCGTAAGTGTTCGTTGGAAAAGACGCAAACGAATAGAGTCGTCCATGAGGGAGTTGGATGAACACCACAAATGGAAATTCATCACGTGGTTGTTTGGGTCTTCTCCAGACTTTCCGTCGAATTTTGGGATATCAGAAGGAAGTTTTGTTGGAATAGCTAGCCAAACCGGAGAATGATAAATGGGATCATTCGTTAACTGAGACAAGTCTGGAAGATCCAAGGTAGCCAGAAAAGGTAGTTGTCGGTTAACCTATGGGTAATGTTGGTGTGGCAGGGGTACACCAGTGGGGCCCATTACTGGGTTATGTGGATAATTATAACTAGTGGGTCCTCTCATATGAGGTTGGTTTTGACCAAGGTACGCAGGATTTGAAGTGTTTTGAGAAGCATGTGTGAGCGGAGGATAACCGGATGGGTTTTGAGGGTTATGGGTTGGGTTGGGAATTTGTCCATAAGGAGGTTGTTGCGGAGCCTGAGAATTTTTTCCTGCCGAGAATTGTGGGTTTCCTGAGAAAGGAACATTCCATGGATTAGGTGCGACAGTCACATTTTTTCCCGTGGAGGCATGCGGATTTCCTTGAAAAGGGATGCTCCACGGATTGGGTGCGACAGACACATTTTGTCCTTGTGGTTGATGGTGGACTCCGAATTGAGGTTGCCCCCCAGCATGAGGGTTCCCCCCGAATGGAATTTGTCCTCCAGTGAGAGGATGCCCCCCAACATTAGGGTTCCCTCCGAATGGGATTTGTCCTCCGGAGGGGGGATGCCCCCCAGTTTGAGGTAGAGTTCCCGGGATCTGAAAGCTAGATGCCAATGACTGACCAATGTTGTCGATCGGGTTAGGACCACCAAGGCCAATTCCTTTGGGTTGTTGGATAGGTATGGAACTTACCGGTACAATTTGAGTAGTGGTTTGGGTAGTGGTGGTAGTGGATGCGTTCAGTGCCCTAAATCCAAAAGGGAGATTAGGTCTTGGTGTTACAGGTGTGCCGATCGGGGCTTGATTAACTACCTCATTACCGGTAGGGATAGTCGGAATGTGCGGGGCCATTGTCGAATGGGCCGTTTGGAGGGGAATAGTAGGCCTTGGGCCAACAGACGGTATGTTTGGACCAACGGTTGGTGTGGCTGTAAAAGTGGTAGTACCGGTGAAGTGATTTGGGGGTACAGTGTAGGAAAAAGATGCGTCGACACCTTCTCTTGTTCCATAAATATCTCGCACCAAGCGTGGTGGACTCCGAACAATGTTTGCAGTCCAAAAATGGTCATTGGCTAAAGGGTTCTGAGGAGACCCAGCCGGAATATCCGGATTGACAACAAATTCTCCCGCAGAATTTAAGTGGAGGATTTGTCGTTCGTATCCCTCCGGAATGCGATAAGCTTCCGGAGATTCAGAGACAATTCAAAAATTCTCTAAAGGGATGGGAACTTCTTCCTAGGGAATTGTAGTGTTATGAACCTCGCTCTTTTGAGGAGATTCCTATGTAGAATGAGGGGGTAAAGGGGTGTTTCCTTCCATATTTTCTGGAGGAAGTCCCTGTAGCCTCCACAAATGGCGTGGAGGGTCGATGTTGGCGGAAAAGAGTCGGCGAAAGAAATCTATGGCCAACTAGCAAAAAGAAACAACACACGCTAAAAAAATCTAAGAATCACAACCAAGCAAACAGGGCCTTCTTTTGATGACCATACTAGTTGGTGATGAAATCCAACATTGCGTGATCAAGTCCAGAAGGGGTGGGGGTAGGGTGGAACAGTTACAATGGTGACCTGCTTAACAGACTTACGCCTTGGTGCAAGCTTCCATGCAGTAATTGTGGATTTACCCTCCAAGGAGCCCAAGTGAGTTTGACCAATGTCTGTTCCAGGTACAGTGAGACTTCCCATCACCGTCACCTTGTGTAAGACCCTAAATATTATAGCCACTAAGGTTACCAATTCCCAGTCATCCCCTGGGCAGGAACAGTCGACAGTCCGATCGGAATGTACAGGCAGGGTATCAAGCCCGAAATCAACTAGAAGGATTCCACATAGTAATTGTGGATTTACCTTAAAGTGACCCCCATAATATGATCCAACCACCACAATAAGTTAAACCATGGAGGGTTAGTCCCCGTAGCTTACCCGAATGCGACCTCATGCGTAACCCCTGTGTGAGAGGGGGATCCCAGGCAGACTTATACGATAACTGGATTTGCTCTCCCTAACTCAGGATGCTACTATTTGTTTTGGAAACTTTGGAGAGTTATTCTCACAGCCTAATCCAAAGTACTACACCTATTCTACTGTTGGTGGAGGATCCTAGCAAAGAAAAAATTCTAGATAATTTTTAATTAGCGTTGATTTTTATGGCTGTTCTTTACGCAAAAGGGGTGTATGGAAGTGAAACAAATGGAATTATGACTCAGACCCAAAGAATGCATCGAACATGATAAGCAGTCATTTCTTTTCGATGAATGTCTATCTAAGGGAGAGAGAGAGAGTTCTTTTCACTAACAAGCACAACTACGGAGTGTCCTCAAATGATTCCTTTTCTCAATCAAATCCTGATGTAATGCAAAAACCTTTTTAAATGCCTTCTAATATGCACAATCAATCATGTTTTTTCATTGTTTGTATATGAGTTAAAGATCAATTCAACACAATGCTTGTCTCACTAATTGCCTTTATATGAATGAAAATCAAACTAGCACAAGCTAGAGTCATACAAACAATGCACCCTCTCGTTGTAATCAAAATGAAAAAGCGAAAACTAAACAATCAAAGAGAAAACACAATTCACACCCAAAAAGCAAAAGTTGAAGAACAATGACCTTGACTGAAATCAATATAAAGAGGTCTGTAGGCCTTTGATGACCTTCACCAAGATTTTTACTCAACTAATGAGGAGAAAAGAACAATGCATAGGTTTCAAATTTCACTCAACAGGGAAAAACTCAATGAAAATAGTGAAGAAGGTTGTAAGATCCAATCAACAAGGTGTTTATTCTTCAAAAAGACAGATGTCAAGGTTGAAAGAGAAGAGAAATTGACTCTCTAGATCACTCAACAAAAGAGACACAGAGGCAAACCCTGAAAAAGGCAGTTTTGGAGGGTTATTGGGCCAAAAATAGGCTGGCGCTCTGTTGCCAAGGGAAAGGAGCGTTATAGCACTTTGTGATAAGGTATTAGGAGCACTGGCGTTCTGTCAACACTAGGTCAGGGGCACCAGGGTATGAAAGCTCTAGAAATGTCAAAAAATTCCAAAAATTGGGATTCAAACTTGACAAGTATGCTGAGTGTGACAAGGTAAGGAGCCAATCAGCTCATGAAACTAATCAAAAGAGGAGTGAACCAAGTATGAAACAATCAAGGGATAGAACTAGGTCAAATGAGGAGGAATCGAAACAAGAGGTTTCGATTCGAGGCTATCTCCCCAGTGGAGTCGCCAGTTTCTGTTGTAGGAAAATCTCCCTGTGGATAGGTAGATCACCTCTAGAGCTTGACCTTGAACCTAGATAGAAAAATGCTTAACGTGGATACTGACTTCCTTTCAAATCTATCTAAACTAATACATGAGAAGGAAGGACAATAGAAGTACCTCTTGATTGACGTTTTTCCCTGCACGCTTTGAGTTGCACTCCAATCCTTTTCTCCTCGCTGAGTCCTGCAGGAAAACAAGATATGACCACTTCCTACTCTATTGATATTAGCTTGAAAACAGATATATCAATTAATGATAAGTTCATGTAACATCAGACACAAACTAGATAGAAATAGGCCAAGCGTGTCATATTAATGAGAATAACGACAGCAGTGCTTACAATCGTAGATGCGAATGCGACAGCTTCGTCAAGTCCTCTTCGTCTAACCCTTGCTCGAAATATGCACAACTTGGTTGATAACATCTTCACTGATCACTTCTCCTTGGATGACTGTGTATTTCCTATGAGATCATAGGTTTCATGCTAGCAATTCTTCCCCTTTCCACCATCATAGAGCTTTCTTATATAGGTTGGGAGGATCTTAACCTCTTGAGTTATGTTTAGAACAAGTTGGGAACCTCCTCCTTAGATCAGGGATATCTTGATGAAACCAATAATTCGAGTACAACTGCCTCCTAATCTCGAAAGATCGTTTCCTTATTCTCCTCACCGGGCTAACAACTGACCCAGATTAGGGAGCGCTCCTTAAAAAGGGGCATCAGAGCGCTAGAACGCTCCCAGAGAGGCTCAAGGGGAGCGCCAACGCTTCAAAAGTGGGTAGTTCTCCTACAGAGGGGTAAAGGAGCATTATAACGCTCCCTAAGGCCTTATAGGGGAGCGCTAGCGCTCCTAAGGCTGTTTCAGGGGAGCGTTCACCCTCAAAATTCTTGATTGGAAGCCCTTTTCGGGTGTTAAGAGATGTTTGACTCCAGTGAACCAGTTCTCCTTCTTCAAACCAAATACATAAGATGTTTTAAGTGCCTCCTTAGTTTCGTCATCAGGGCAGTATTCTCAAATAACATTTGTGACACTTGTAACCAACTTGCGACACTTGCGAAAGTTGTAAGGAAGTTGCGACACTTACGACAATTGAGAGGAATATGCGACACTTATCCAGTTGAGTGATTTTTATGTGTAACACATGGTGTCAATATGTTGTGACACTTAGTAAAGTGCATGAGACACTTTACGACACTTAGGTGAAATAGGTGTGACACTTAAGTGTGACATTTTTGTGTGTAAAAATAATCTCACTACTGGGAAACTCAAGGGAGTTCACTATTAGGAAAAATAGTAGCAATCACTTGTTTTTATAGTGAAACTCACACATGAGTTCACTCTTCAGGCATGAAAACATGGCTCTTTAGTATTCTACTCCAAATACTCTCTATAATTTTCCCTTCATGGTTTCTCTAGCTCCAAATCTCTCCTTCAATGTTCTATGCTTGATGTTCATGCAAAACAAAGACTGTCTAAAAACTGTTGTAACTACCCATAAAATTTTTATCTCTCTGGCTTACTTGCTTGAATTACACTCTTCCCCAAAATTATTGTACTCAGCCCCCGTTCTTCCAATAACAATGGAATGTGACTTCTCACACCCACCCTCTTACATGAATTCAGTGATTTGGTTTTGGGACACTCAATCATAAATTAAAAGGTCCATATACCAATAGTAATTTTAGGAAGTAGGTTGAATTAATAAACATGGGTAATTCACCATTGTGCCCCTCTTATACATTCTCTTATACCCTTGTCTCTCTTGTGTATTAATAATCCCTCATCTTTGTCTGTGTTCCCCAACAACTGGCATAACATTTTATCGATTAAAATTCAGAAATACAATTTGCATATACATTACTTGTCTGTATCCACACATTATATCTACATTAAGGATTGATTAAACTGGGGATTATAGTGGGGATATTACACCCACTCTTCCCCCCCCTTCCTCTCTCCATCCATCTCTCTCTCTCTCTCTCTCTCTCTCTCTCTCTCTCTCTCTCTCTCTCTCTCT
>ML789758.1:1162674-1210548 GCA_009831015.1 Picea engelmannii | reverse complement strand
CAAATGTTACATGGTAGAAACAAACATTAATAAATATAAGTATAAATAAATAAATTTAAATATAAATCAAGATTAAAGAAAGATTAATGAAAAGTGTTAACAAAAACTTAAAAAAAAACATTTGTTAAAATATAGACATTGTAGTGAGTGGCTTGACACCGTGACAATGAATTATGACATATTATTTTTGATGATTAATATATGACAAACATATCTTTGAAATCTATGCTTTTATTTATTTCTTAAGTATGATGTTTCTAATTATTGGAGGTGTCATGGTGTTAGTTCATTGTCTTTGTGGCAAACAAATTTAATCTACACATCAATTCATTGTTTTAGATTCTTGGTTGGGAATGTGCAACCTACCTCTTGAATATCATAATGTCTAAAACTCTTGCAACATTTAATGGTGCTTTGGTTAAGGTTCTTTCCTGGTTATAGTTGGAGCTAGAAATCAAACTATACATACTTTGTTTTCTACTACAATGTTTTTTTGTTAATGGCTTTCTATCCAAAGGTTATTATAAGGTTATTGTTTTAAAAAAAATAAGCTAAGAAAGGTTTGTCATTGTAATACCCTTGCTTTCCCTAGAGTATAATTAATCATGTTTAAGTATTGTCATGCCATGAAATATAAACATTTTAATTGTATTAATGTTTAATTGGAAAATGCTAACCAACTGACTAATGGGTGATGCCTTGAAACTATTTTCCATGATACCACAATATAGATTAGCAAGCCATGGAAAAGGGGGATTCATGTGTAAAAGAACCCAAAGCCACCTTGATGAATGATGTGGATGAAATAACCACATTTCATATATCTTACAGCTAAATCAAAATAGTTAATGAGAAAGGGGATGGTAGTTGAACAACCAACTACCCCAGATGAATCTAGGTGTTGTAACATTTTTTAAATTTTCCACCAAAAAAATCTAAAAATAAAACTTAAGTTTATTTATAATAAGTCAAATAGACATTTAAAGTTTTATATTAGTTTTCTTTATTATTATTTCAAAACCATTTTGAAATAATATTTAATTAAATATTTAAATATTAGTTTTAATTTATTTTTCTTTTTTACAAAAATGGTTATAATTTTTTATTGGAAAAGGGGTTGTGCCAACGAAAAAAAACAAAGGGTACAAAATTTCAAAATAGGAAGAGTTATAGTGATTCTCTTCTCTCTATATCTCTTGGATTGTCCCAAATAAACATATAAACTATTACAATTCTTCCATAGATAAATTTCTACAAATGAAAACATCATAATTTTGTTTTACATTGCATTCACTATATTAATGGATTTTTAAGGCTGTATCCACCTCTTCTAGGTCTGCTTCAACTAGGTCATAGACTTGTTGATGCATAGATGGTTGGCGAACCTAAAAGGATTCTTTCGATTTCAGATGTTGTTGGTCACTGCATGACTTGAAGTTGTCGAGGATTGTTGTTGCTCATGACAATGAAAGGACCAAATTTGAATTGTATTGTGGTTGACTTCCCAAAACACCACAACAAGTTCCTTGTTCCTTTTGACTTCCTTCTCTTGTATTTGACGAGCTAATTGTGCATTCAAATTCCACAACCCCTCAATTTCACTTCGTTGGGTCTGCATTTTCTCTTGCATTATGTCCATCTTATAATCACTACATTCAAAACATTGGTGGATTCATCTCCACACCCTTAATATGGCGATGCCACAACCTAGTCGCTTCCAATGTGTCAATTTCCAACATTGATTTGTAATGTTAATCTAATTTTGCAAGGAAATCCATACACCATTTGTCTCAGCTTCGACACCTTTTGTAATCTCCATGAGCTTTGTCCAATTGATGAAGGATACCTCCATGAAAAGAAATGATGAGATGCATGGAAATTTTAAGGTAATGGCCAACGTGAAAGTTGCAGAGCCCGTATAAGTCATAACAAATACAAGGGAAGAGGGGATAATACTCCACAATTGAACCTGAGGTTTCCCACATGGATTCGTCGTCTCACATGAGGATGAAATTAATGATAGAATGATGAACTAAGGGGATGCGTATGAGATATAGAGGGAGCCTTGTGTATGTTGTATGAGATCTCCACTAAGTACAAGATGACTCCATATGACGTTAGTTTATTCAATGTGGAAGGGGGGTGGGGTCACATCCCCTTCCATCCATTTTATTGCTTCCTTAAATTATGTAAACCCGTTAATCTCCTTGGAATTTTTTTCCATTTAGGAAATATGCATGGACTAGTTAGGGGAGGTAAATTTGTGTGAAATACTCATTTATTCTAAGTTTATTTTGTTCTAATTGCTTAGTTTCTTTGGCCAAAGAATCTGTTATCTCATTCTGATTTCTATAGATGTGATAATATCTTAATTATTTGAATTTGTTCTCTAGACTCTTGATCATGTGGAAGATCCTCATAATATTTGGTTTAACATTTTTAATAACTCTATGAAGCACTTTGACAATCAAATCGTAATCTCCAATAATAATTAGTCGAGAGGAGGTATTTGCTAGTATGAGGTGCATTCCCATGTAAACCACAAGAGCCTCTGCTTGATTATTGGTGGTTTTCCCTAGTCCCCATGAAAACTCAATGTTCTTTTTTCCCTCAGATTCAAAGACGATTCCTCTCGCATATGTCGCCCCTTTTAGTGTTTTTTTTTTTAATAAAAAAATTGTTAAAGTTTAGCGGAAAATTTAATAAAATTTTGATCTTATATAGTTATTTGATTTTATACTAATTAAGCATATGTTTTATTTTACGTTTATTCCACGCTCGACATTCCAGATCAACGACCTATATTATGTCATGGGCCCTGTGCATGTCCAACATTTAAGAAAGTGGAGGGGGCCAAAAAAACTCAGCTCAAGTTAAATAACGTATGGCATGTCACACATACTAAAATTGCATCCCCTTGGGCATGTGGTTATAATAACCATATGCGACCCCCCCAAAAGAAAAAAGAGAGATGGGTTGACATGTGTTTTAAATGATGACAGTGGGTGGAAAGGTAAAAATCAAGTTTTTGTTTACATTTAATTATTTTTCTCGCTAATCCTAAGCTTCCACATGTTCAACTAAGTGTTAAAAAGGGGAAAAGGTAATTTCATTAGTTATTTAAGAATTTTGAAAAAACGTTGAAGTTGACAATGCAATCCATTTTACCAACACACCATTCTATCTTGGACCCAACCTCCAAGTATACTTTCCCTGGTAATTTGAAATATTTCATTCTCTTATTTTGTTCTTCGCTAAAGTGGAATTATCTGAATCGACTGAATTAAAAAAAGACAAATATTGTAGAAGAATATTTGGTTGATAAATATAAAGATGTCTTCGAATCATTTTTATCATTTACCTTTTATGAGCTACAAAAATAAGCAACCTAGAATTTTAGGGATTTAGTTGACCACTATCACACCTAGGAGTCTGACTTAGCGAATGTTTTGGTGCCCCAACTATAAAATTTCCATGTATTCATGGTTTGGTGCACCACGAATTACATTCCCTCTAAGAGAGCCATAATTTTCAAGGATGAGTCTATGCTCATCGAGCTGATTCCCCAATCCATTGTTGAAATGTTAAGATGGCCAATAAACCCTGATAGTGAAATTTTAAATGAATTTGTATTTGCCAAATGTTTTAGATAACTAAAACCTTAAGAGAGAGTTTCCCTTTTACAGAAATATTTGTGCAAGAATATTGATGTCCCTGTGGACAATGTTGTTCTTGAATCTAGCTTGTTTCTTGAAATTCCAAGAAAACTTATCTCCATGGTTTCCTGAATTTTGGGTAAGGATAATGACCTCATGGTTAATGAGTTTGTGTTTGGGATTATGGTATCAATTTGTCCAATTACAACCAAACCCATGACCAAATTCAATTGCACCCAATTCTTAGTTGAACAAATCCATCATCAACTATCAGAGTTTGAGTCTCTTAGAAATTTCAGATACCAATCTTACCTTGTCCACCTCTTTTTGTTTTCTCAAGATGTTCATTTTACGCATTTTGGATTAAAAATTGAAGATGATATTGATAACCCAATTTCAATCGTTTATTGGACTTTATTGATTAGGAAGAAGCCTATGAATGTTGGATTCTCATGATATATTGACGACTTTATGTCCAAATCTTACCAAATTGTACATAATGAAATATCCCCCAGAATCTTCCTTGAATGCAAAAGATTATTACAGTTGAGCTGAGATAAGAGAGTGGGAGACTAGTACATCTTTAAGAATTACACCGAAATCATAGTTTATGGTTCTGATCTTTGACCTTTTCTCTTACCTATTTTTTTGACTCCCATAATATTTGTACTAGATTACATTAGACAAAGATTAGATTCAAATGATATTCATTTTGTATCAAAGAAAATACAAGGTCGGTTTTAAATTAAAGAAAGAGGTAGGACCTTTTATTGTCAATACAAGATCATCATTGCAAGTTACAAAAAAACAATTGTCAGCTATGGGATTTCAACAGGGAGAATTATGGAGGTATGAACCTCACTCGGTTATTTCTTCAAAAATAATCTCTCATGGACAAACTCCTTATCAACATGAGCACAAAGCACAAGTGGAGTTGGTGGAAAAATAGAATAGATGGGAATATGTACATGTTGGATTACTGAGAAGGGGGTGAATCAGTAATAGAGGAATTTAATCATTTTTAAGAATATAATCAAAGTGTTATATCAATGTAGCATTATCATCCAATAAATTCATAGTAAATAATCAATGAACAAATGAACAATCATACACATACACAATACACCAGTGTTTTACGTGGAAACCCAAAGCCGGAGAAAAACACAAAATTCATTTTCTTATATGTCTTGAAGAATTACATTCATTGGAAGCACCAACTTCCTTTTTTTTCCAGCTGCAACTAGAAGGAGGCTCCAACCCCCTAGTTTCTCAGGATACAACCTGAGGGAAGCTCCAACTCCCCAATTCTCTAGCTACAACCAGAAGGAGGCTACAACCCCTTATTTTCTCCAGCTACAACTGGAAGGTGGATACAACCACTTTTCATTTCCCCATTCAACCGCCCTGACATATAAGTAGAATGATGGAACGATTGTCACACTATCACTGTGAGATATGTTGTTGTAAACCTGTACCAATCAACCTTTACCAAAAGAAGTGCATCAACCATGCACCAACCTGTACCTCAACCTGTAATCAACCTGTACCATAAACAAGTGCATCAACCATGCACCAAACTATACCTCAACTTGTAATCAACCCGTACCATAAACAAGTGCATCAACCATGCACTAACCTGTACAAATAACCTATCACAACAATATGTCCAAACAAACTATCACAACAACCTGTATCATCAATCTCATCAACCAAATCAGATCTACTCACCAAGACAACTCTCAAAGATGTGCATCAACCAACCATAATACAACAAATCATAATCATCACCAAGATCAATATGTGCTTCTAATAATATACCAATACAAGTATTCTACATCATCCATAAACCATGTGTCAACAATACTAATAACAAGTGCCTCCAACCATGTACCAAGTATGTAACAATCATGTATCAACTACTCATCAACCATGAATCATCAAGATGTACCAACATCATTAACTCTACGCCTCATGTATGTGCCAACTCATCAACTACTTGTTTCAACCATGTACCCAACATGTACCTCAACCAAAATCCCTCATCAATTTCATCATCCAAATATGATTTGTAACTCTGTAATAAACGCAGTGTATATGATCACATACCTACAAACCTTCCTTAACTTTAACAACAAGAGGCTAGCATTTTCATCAAACTTTACTTTAGTCTCGCATGACTAGTTTTGGATTAGTCAACAACCCTAACTTGAAATAATCATAACTATGTACCTGTAATGAATAAAGATATGAAAATAGTACACAATTTTATTCAATGTGTTTTATGCAATTCCTCCAGGTGTCACTACTTGGAACCTCTTAGAAAAGGAGTTATAGAAAAAATGGCATACCTTGTTGAATTTTGGCTTATTCTAGAGAGTGAACTTGTAGAGAATGCCCCGCACAGAATATTTGTTGTATGGATATAAACATTTTATACAGAATAAAACCAACTGTAATATAACCAACACTTTTGGTATTACTTAATTTGGATCTGGTATGAATAAGTTATGATGTTTTTACCTAGAACACCTATTTTAGACTAATTTCAGGACTAGCCACAAACCCTATTTTCCACGGAGTGTAACTCCAAAACTACAATGACCCACAAGCTGAAATTTGTACCACAACTAATTGGATATATTTTCTTAGTGGCCTATCAATTTCATGGTATGAATCATTATAGAAAAATAGTTATGGCGAAAATAGTAAGATGACTTGTAAATAACATAACTTGGAAAGCATCATCAAAAGAATTTATCCTCCCTTGAATTTCGACCTTCTTTACTTCACCTTCTCTCTGAAATTCGGCTTAGATATCCTTTCTTTACCTCAGTCACCTATAGATATTCAATATGCTCAAGTTTGATATAAAATGAGAGAGCCTTGCCTCTTATTTATACTTTCATGTAGCTTCCTCAAGGGGTTACCTTTTAACCATCTTAACCCACTTTCCTTATTTTAGGGTTAACCAACTTCTAACCACTTGTCCAATTAGTAATTTATCCATTAAATTTATTATTTAAATAATTTATTTTGTATCCACTTTGACTTATAGTACACTCATCACTTCACTTTACCTCAAGGGGTTACCTTCTAACCATCTTAAACCATTTTCCTTATTTTAGGGCTAATCCACTTCTAACCACTTGTCAACTTAGTAATTTTCCATTAAATTTATTATTTAAATAATTTATTTTGTATTCACTTTGAATTATAGTACACTCATCACTTCACTTTATAATTTACCTTCTAAAAATCTATTAAACCACTTTGACTACTTTGGCCTTTTGGGGTTTCTAGATGACTAATGAGGGTTCTCCAACTTCACATTGCCATAACTCTCTAACCGTGAGGAGTTATGTGACGTTCCACATACCACTGGAAATAAAATGAATGTAATATCCATATAGAATATTATTTCCTTCAAATATATCAAAATTCATACCATTATGCATCAAACAAACTTCGGTCCATTACCCAAACCTGGGTTCTCCAACTTATCATGGCCATAACTCTCTAACCGTGAGAAGTTATGTGACGTTCCACATACCACCAGAAATGGAATGACATATACTATGCATATAGAATAATATTACCTTCAAATATATTAAAAACCATACCATTATACATCAAAAAAAATTGGTTCCATTACCGAAACCTTTGTGATACTGGAATTTGCTACCGGACTTTCTCTAAGGGTTGACATCAATCACAAAGGGTTGATATCAATATACAATATCACTCTCTAATAGTTGACATCAATTAAAAACAACAATCCATACCAATTTTCCATTAACCTAAACCAATTGTCTGAGAATTTCCCCCTTTGGCATTGATGGCAACACCAATATTGATGGAAACACTTAGTCATGATAACATTCATGCTTATACTCCTCATCAATGTTTCTATCTCTCCCGCTTTGGCATCAATGGAAAATGGTATCTCCCTTTAGGGTTGCTCCCCCTAACTAAACTCTCCTTGGGATTCTCCCCCTATCTACATGGCTCTCTTCTCTCTCTCCAAGCATTTCTATCCTACATCTAATAAATCTCTCCCCCTTTGTCATCAATGGAAAATGTATATTTCCATTCAGGGTTGCCCCCCCTAAATGAATTATCCTTGGGGATACTCCCCTTGACTGAACTCTTTCTGAAACTGATCCCCCAACCTGAACTGTCCTCTTTATGGTGCTTCCTTGTGTAAATCGAAGACATATAAGATAAGCATTCAAAATCATTCATTTTGGAGTATAAATTACTCCGAGTCTTTGGTGAAAATAATCAAAGGATTCCCTTGGAAGCGGTTTTGTAAAGATGTCTGCCACTTGTTCTTTTGTGCCCACATATTCAAATATGATGTTCTTCACTACAACTTGTTCCCGTAGAAAGTAATACTCTATTGGAATGTTCTTCTTCTTGGAGTGCATCACCGGGTTCTTTGAGATATTGATGGCACTTGTATTATCAAAATAGATTGGAATGGGATCATCATACTCAACTTGTATATCTAAGTAGAATGCTACTCCACTGGTGCTTCGTTAGTCATCAATGAAACCTTCCCAATCTGCATCTGTGTAGGGAATAAGTGATATATCCCTTCCTTTTGGATACCATAATCCAAACTCTTATTTTCCTTTGAGATATCTGAAAATCCTCTTTACTGCTAAGACATGCAATTCCTTTGGTTCTACTTAAAATTGTGCCACCTGTCCAACTACCTTTATTACATATGGTCTATATGTTGTCACATATAGTAAGTTACCAATCATTGACCTGTATTTCCTTTGGTCTATAGACTTTGAATCATCACATTTTCTCAACTTGCAACTCATTTTCATAGGAGTGGTAACTGGTTTGCAATCTTCCATTCTGAACCTCTTTAGCATTTCTCTGATATAGTTAGTTTGATAAATAAGAATTCCTTGGTTTCTTTGACATATATGAAGACCCAGAAAGAAGGATAGTTCTCCAAGTAATGAAATTTCAAATTCATTCTGCATATCCTTTGCAAATTTCTAACTTAACCTGTCATCAATACTTCCAAAAACAATATCATCAACATAAATTTCAATTAATAAAATACTACCTTGATTTACCTTGATGTAGAGGTTGTTGTCTGCGCTTCATTTCCATAGTTTGTAGGGAGTTTTGTCATTTTTGTTTCTGACAATTAATCTGTTTTGAATGTGAATTGTTGTATGCATTGCATGTGTCCAAAAAATATCTGTCATTTTGGAATCCATTAGCATTGTTTGAGCCATTTCCCATGTAATTATCATCCATTATGATAATGTTGCTTTGTCTCTGAACCACTCTTTGAACAAATGTATGAATCCATGCTCTCGTACATACTATCCAAGACTCTACTTGCACAAATTTCCATAATGCTGACCCATTTATAATTATACTATCATGAAGTCTTGATTAATCCATCAAATTTTACTTTTGCTAATTGAATTCTCTGGATCTGTCTTCTCAAACTCTATAAGTTGCTCGAAGGATGGTTCTTTAGTCTGTCACATCTATCGCATAGACTCCCCCCTATCTAATATTCATATTACCTGGGAGTCTCTAATATGAATGGCTCATAACAATTTCTACTCTGATGTGTATTCATCATCATCTTCATAGGTAGATTCATCATCTCTCTAAGCTCTGAATTCTTTCTTTCTATCTGTGGATTCATCTTTCACTATAATGCTTGAAAGTACAATCTCTTGAACCTGTTCCTTATTTTCTTTCAGTTATTTTCCAAACCTTTTTCTATCTGAAATCTTTCTTTTTCTTTGTATAATTTTCTTCATCTCATTTTATTTCCAATCTTGCGATCTTTGGGACCTGGTCTTTTTTCACATGTTCTTCGTGTTTTCTTATCCATACTTTATTATATCTGATATCAATGTTCTCTTTCATGGAAGTATCGATCATGCTTCTACAATCACTAGCTATGTGTCCATAGTTATGAAATTTGTAATATTCAATGTTATGTGGGGCCACATATACACTTCTGGCTTGAATATTTCTTTTATAATCCCTGCAATCTACAACCTTATGTCCAAAATTAGTACAATAAAAACAATGACCATAAAATAAATTTGCATACTTGGGATTGAATGATCTTCTTTGTGGTGTATTCCTTTTGAATTTCTTCCTTGACTGATCATGATCATGATTGAAGCTTCTTTTTGGCTTGGACACAGATGGTCTTCTTGAAGATGTATCTTCAATAGTTTTCTTATATTTTGGTTGACCATGATTCCTTCCTTTGAGTACTTCTGCATAAATCTTTCTATTTTCTTCATTCTTATTTTATAACAACCTAGAGTGCTTCTCTTCATTATTTGTAACTGATGTGGATGTTTCTGTCTCTTTAACGTTCTTTTTGAGCTTGGCGATTTTACTTCTGAATGTGACAAATTCTTCTTCAATCTTCTCAACCTCTTCTTCTTTATTTAATATCTGAGACTTCATGACTTCTTTTGTTCTCTTCACTTCTTCAAGATGAATTTTTAATGTGATTATTTAGTCTTCAAGTGCTTTCTCTTCTTAACCAAGCTCTGACTCAAGATGGTTTAAATCGTTAGTTATTTCCTTAAGATCATATGTCAATATCTTCTCTCTCATTTCTGCTTCTTCCTTATGTGCTCCTATGTTGGATTCCAAACACTTCTTTTGATATTCAAGACTTTCTTTGATCTTTCTGGCTTCTTCTAGCTGAGTTCTTAATTATTCGATGACCTGTTGGGATTCTTCAAAAATGTGATCACTTTCCTTTTGTTTCATCAATTCTTTCTTGAGTGACTTGTTTTCTTCTCTTAGTTCATCTAAAGCACTAATCAATTCTGCCTCATAATTGTCTTATTTTTCAATTTGTTTTTTTGTCTCATTTCCTTTATGGAATTCTATTTCAAGATGTTCACGTTTTTCACAAATAAAGAAAAACAACATACCTCTGGTGATTATGTACTCTTCTTCTACTGAATCATTTTGACATGGTGAACACTATTCTTCTTGATTTGTATCTGCATCTTCTTTGGCATTTTCTGAATTTGCGATGGATGAAGAATATATGTCATGTAACTTATGACAAAGTTCTTTTGTTGATGAACATTTACCAATCTTTTCTCTTACTGGATTAGGTAATCCTTCCAAGATGAAATCCATTGTTATTTTTTTATTCCTCTTCAATTCCTTCTTGGTTGTAGTCTTTGCCCTTTTTGAACTATCATATCCTGTAACAACTGATAGCCAAATATAATGTCCCTGTGCCTGTAAAAATACTTTCGTACTTATGCTCCACATCTCATGGTTAAAACCATTCTGACCATTAAACATTGGTACTCCATTCTCAGAATAATCCATGATCTCCTTCCAGTGGTTAAGTTGTTTCCTGAAGGAACCGACCTTGATACCAATTGTTGGATTACTGAGAGGGGGGGTGAATCAGTAATAGAGAAATTTAATCCTTTTTAACCATATAATCCAAGTGTTATATCAATGTAGCATTATTATCCAATAAATTCAGAGTAAATAAGAAATGAACAAATGAACAATCATCCACATACATAGTACACTAGTGTTTTAGGTGGAAACCCAAAGCGGGAGAAAACCACATAATTCTTTTTCTTATATGTCTTGAATAATTACATTCATTGGAAGCACCAACTTCCTTTTTTTTCCAGTTGCAACTGGAAGGAGGTTCCAAGCCCCTAGTTTCTCAGAATACAACCTGAGGGAAGCTCCAACTCCCCAATTATCTGGCTAAAACCATAAGGATGATACAACCCCTTATGTTCTCCGGCTACAACCGAAAGGTGGCTACAACCATCTTTCCTTGCCCCATCCAATCACCCTGGCATATAAGTAGAATTATGGAACCCCTTCCATACTATCACTATGAGATATACTGTTGTAAACCTGTTCCAATCAAACTATAATCAACCTGTACCATAAACAAGTGCATCAACCATGCACCAACCTATACCATAAATAAGTGCATCAACCATGCACCAACCTGTACCATAATGAAGTGCATCAACCATGCACCAACCTGTACCTCAACCTGTAATAAACATGTACCATAAAAAAGTGCATCAACCATGCACCAACTTGTACAAATAACCTGTCACAACAACCTATCCATACAAGCTATCTCATCAATCTTATCAACCAAATCAGATCTACTCACCAAGATCAATCACCAAGACAACTCTCAAATATGTGCATCAACCAACCATAACACAACAACTCATAATCATCACCAAGATCAATATGTGCTTCTAATAATATACCAATACAAGTATGCTATATCATCCATAAACCATGTGTCAACAATACTACTATTAAGTTTCTCCAACCATGTACCAATCATGTATCAACTACTCATCAACTATGAATCATCAATATGTACCAACATCATCAACTATACACCTCATGTATGTGACAACTCGTCAACTACTTGTCTCAACCATGTACCCAACATGTACCTCAACCAAAATCCCTCATTAATTTCATCACATAGAACTGGTGTATATGATAACATACCTACAAACCTTCCTTAACTTTAACAACACGTGACTATCATTTTCATCAAAATTTACTTTAGTCTCACATGACAAGTTTTGGATTAGTCAACAACCCTAACTTGAAATAATCATAACTATGTACCTATAATGAATAAAGATATGAAAATAGTACACAATTTTCTTCAGTGTGTTTTATGCAATTCCTCCAGGTGTCACTACTTGGAACCTCTCATAAAAGAAGTTATATAAAAAATGGCATACCTTGTTGAATTATGGTTTATTCTAGAGAGCGAACTTGTAGAGCATGCCCCACACAGAATATTTGTTTTATGGATCTGGAAATTTTACAAAGAATACTACAGACTGTACTCTAACCAAAAATTTTGTTCTTACTTAATTTGGATCTTTTATGAATAATTTATGACGTTTTTACCCGAAACACCTATTTTAGACTAATTTCAGGACTAGCCACAAACCCTATTTTCCACGGAGTGTAACTCCAAAAATACAAAGACCCACAAGCTGAAATTAGTACCACAACTACTTGGATATGTTTTCTCAGTGTCCTAGAAAATTCATGGTCTGAATCATTCTAGAAAAAAATTGTTGCGAAAATGGTGAGATGACCTGTAAATAACATACCTTAGAAAGCATCATCAAAAGAATTTATCCTCCCTTGAATTTCGGTCTTCTTTACTTCACCTTCTCTCTGAAATTTGGCTTAGATATCCTTTGGTTACCTAATTCACCTATATATATTCAATGTGATCAAGTGTGATATAAAATGAGAGAGCCTTGCCTCTTATTTATACTTTCATGTAGCTTCCTCAAGGGGTTACCTTTTAACCATCTTAACCCACTTTCCTTATTTTAGGGTTAACCAACTTCTAACCACTTGTCCAATTAGTAATTTATTCATTAAATTTATTATTTAAATAATTTATTTTGTATCCAGATTGACTTATAGTACTCTCATCACTTCACTTTACCTCAAGGGGTTACCTTCTAACCATCTTAAACCACTTTCCTTCTTTTAGGGCTAACCCACTTCTAACCACTTGTCAACTTAGTAATTTCTCCATTAACTTTATTATTTAAATAATTTATTTTGTATTCAATTTGAATTATAGTACACTCATCACTTCACTTTATTATTTACCTTCTAAATATCTCTTAAACCACTTTGACTACTTTGACCTTTTGGGGCTTCTAGATGACTCATGAGGGTTCTCCAACTTCACATGGCCATAACTCTCTAACCGTGAGGAGTTGTGTGACGTTCCACATACCACTAGAAATGGAATGACATGTAATATCCATATAGAATAGTAATTCCTTTAAATATATCAAAAATAATACCATTATCCATCAAACAAACTTGGGTCCATTACCCAAACCTGGGTTCTCCAACTTCTCATAGCCATAACTCTCGAACCATGAGGAGTTATGAGACATTCCACATACCACTGGAAATGGAATGGCATGTACTATGAATATATAATAGTATTACCTTCAAATATATTAAAACTCATACTAGTATACATAAAAAAAGGCATGGTTCCATTACCCAAAACTTTGTGCTATCGGAATTTTCTACCGGACTTTCTCCAAGGGTTGACATCAATCAATAAGGGTTGATATAAATATACAATATTGCTCTCCAATGGTTGACATAAATGAAAACCAACAATACATACCAATTTTCCATCAACCTAAGCCAACTATCTGACAATACAAAACATTTTGCAAATTTCTGGTAAAGTACCAAAGATACCTAAAAAATATCCAATGGAATACACTTCTCGACAGTTTGAGAATATGTATAAAAGAAATATTGTAGAGTCGGGTTTAAAGGATTTAGGTAAAGAGGAAGAAAGACTACACAAAAGACAAAATGTATGCACTAGATGAAGAGGAAAATCCAGAAGTACAGGAAGAAATAACATCAATGAACAAACAACATGTTGTGATTGTAGAAGTATCATTATCAAAGAAGCCCAAGAGTATAGAGAGTCAAAGGGAAATAGAATCATGGATTATTGATCAAGTTAAGAAGATTGAACATGTTCACCATTTCGTGGATATCAGGAAAATAGGTTCAAAGGTTAAATGAAATATTATTCCTAAAATATTTGACCATGATACATCTCAAACCAGAATGATATCAGTTGTGGATTATGAAAAAGGAAGATTGAATATAACAATCATGGAGCCAAGGGAATAGAAGAATGTGACAAACATTTATATTGATCTTAATTTAGTTCATCCACTGAATAAATTTGACTTGCATAGACAAACTATAGAAATGTTGACTAGATATGTCATGATAGAAAATATTGGAATCAGGAAGTTGCAGGTTATAAATGATAAGCTCACAGCTCAACTCAAAAATCAGAAATTGACCAATAGAACTAGACAAATGAGAGTAGAGGAGTTGGATAAATGGGTAATGGACCTAGAAGATCATCCTAAAGATGAAGCATCTGTACAAGAACTAATAAAAACAAAGGACACAAATATCCAGTTATTAAAGAAAAGTCTTAAAATCCGAGGAGTTGATCTTGTATAGACCCTAGAACTACAGCCAGTTCAGGCACAAAAAAGAACAACTTTTAAAGAAAATGATTCATATGAAATATCAAATCAATTTGTATGGGAAACAAATTTAGAGTCTAAGAGGTGTGTCATATTCATCTCAACTAACATAGTCATTAGATCCAACAACTCGATTATCAAAAGCATTATCATACTTGAATTTAAAGGAAGTTGAAATTGAAAAGGTGAAGAAAACAATTTCAACACAGGGTGAAGAAATCAAGGAAAACGATAAAGTTATTGGAGAGTACCAAAAGATAAAATCTAAGATGCTAAGAAACATGGATTAAATGAAGAAGAATTTGTCAGGAAAAAATTATCTGATAGGAGCTAGACACATCATTTGGGATGAAATAATTAATGAAGTTGGAAAGCTTTGGGACTACTTCAAGATAATAGATGATGATATTTTATTAACAAATGAAGCAGATGACATTATAAAGAAACCATTCCATGAATTAGGAACTAGACCATAGGTTGCTACTCAAATTATCAAATTCCTCAATTCCAGTTCTAGAGAAACATTGACAAAGAAAGGTGTCAAAGACATAATTGTAATGTTTATAGAAACTGAGAGGGTTTTTTTAAATAGGGATATGATACAACAAGCTTAAAATAAATGCATAATGGTGAAGTAAAATGTTGAATCTTTCACAAATAATTTTGAGAATTTAGTGAATATGGGGTTACCTTCAGCATAGGATAAAAAAGGGAAGCTTTTGTCATATGAAAATTACAGAATACATTTATACATTTTCAGAGAAAAAGAGGCTAAATTTCAAGGAATTGCTAATATTTTAAGAGGACCATTGTAGACATACTCATAGATGATTTATATCTTCTATAGAAAATAAAATACTTATTTTCAAATTCTCCTACATCTGCAAATTACAAAGAATTAGATATCACATATAGGTAGATGAAGCCATTCAGTTATCCATCGAGTGAAAATTGGAATCTTCTCCTCCAGCCATTAGTAGTGTGACTCGCCAAATAAGTTGAAGAAAATTAGGAGTTGTCTTCTCCAACCATCCTATTTTCTAGAAGTCAAAGATCTTGTTGTATATGAAAATCTAGGAAAAGGGATCGAATACATATTTTTTGTTACAACTTGATTTGCATAAATATCTATGAAAAACTTAATGTAAAGGATCTTTTTGGGCCCGAAAAGAAAATATATTTAACAAAACTTTCACAAGTTTTGAGTGATTCAAACTTCTATGTATCAATTCATGTGACTTCTTTTCTTTATGTTCTCTTCATTATCATGAATTATTCTTTAATGTGTCTAATTCCATGACTGCGATAAATCAGTACAACAGCTACTATCACAAATTACAAAGGTATCATTAGAATTTACAAGTTTATTTGACATATTGTCAGTATTATCAGGACCTGTGCTTAAATTTTATTATTTCTTTTTGAATAGAAATGAAGTGTTCCTTTCTTTTCAAATTATATTATGGTTGAGATACACATTTTATTACTATTTCTTCTGTCTGAAAAGTAAAATAATATTCATCAAAGGATACATTGTTTTGTATTCATATTTTGTTTCTCTCACCTCTTCTCTCATTCATTAAAATATTTAATTGTCTGAAACATAGAGATTTGTTCCTCAAAAATTTATCTTCAAGCTTTGAAGATTAGCAATTAAAAACCTAAAGTAGGCCAACAAAACACTTTGTTTTAGGACAAATCAACTTAAACAAAATTAATCAATTTTGTGGATGTGTTGGCATAGTTTCCTACCCATAAACATCTCAAGGGTTACAACACCAGGTATGGGAGACTTGGGTAGGACAACATAAGGTATCATCCAAAGGTAGCACCAAGTACCATGACCTCATTTCCTGGTTGACCTAATTTCCTATTGACAAAATAAAACAAGGGGACATGTCGAGAAACTTCCCAAGTGATTACATGTAGGGGATGCATGAATGGGGATGGGAGAAAGAGAAAAGAGAGGTAGAAGTGAATGCATGAGTGTGGGAATAGGAATATCTAGAATGAATACCTGAGCAAAGAAGGACTTGGTTGTATGCATAAGACATGAATGGTCATGCTGGAACAAAGAAGACCCAAAGTCGAGAATGGAGAAAAAGAGGGTGTATACTTGATGCTTACTGGAAAGAAATAGGTACTATAAGGAGAAAGCATTGAGGGACAATGTGGTTGTTAAGCGATTATCTGGTGCAAAGGAAATCTAGGTTTATCATTTTTTATTAGAGTTTTCATTGATGTTTTGTATTTTAATAGTCGTACCGGGGAATTGGAAATTTTATTAAATGGAAACTCGTGAACCTAAGAGTAACAACTAATCTGATCACCAAAATACCAGGAAGGTGGAATACCAGGAAATCATGGATTATTTGGAAAATAAAATTGTGGTAAGAAGATATCGATCCAGTACTATCAGGATATGGAGGATCGGGATGTCGAAAAATAAATAAAAAACAATCTATACTAAAACTTTGATCCGGTATTAATCCTTCTATCTCACATTGGGATATCGAAGATGTCGGGAGATCGGGGAATCGATGATTTGTTTCTAGAAAATGAAATGATGTCCCAATCCATCGACTCTCAGGGATGTCAAAAAATGGGGATACCCGGATGTCAGTTCATGTGAGTAAAATTTCGTAAAACGATACCAAGACCAATCTGATAGGAACATATCATTGGTTTATGAGGGTATCGGGTGTTGGAGATATTACACACTCACCTATAAGTATTTTCCTAAGTTTTATTGTCCGATGTTGAGAACTCTTCTTTAAATGACAATATTCTCTTTAGATAATATTACCCTACAAAATAAGATGCTCCTCTTCATTTTAGAGTAAGTTACACTCAGTTACACTTAGTTCGACTAGTGGAAGTTGTAACTCAGTTAACTGATGATTGCATGTATCAGTGAACTAGGACTAGGTGGCAGTTCATTCCAATGTATGTCAGTGAGTGTCTATATCTCTCTAGATAACTACTATGGCACATTAGTCACTCATGTAGCCTATATCTATTGTAAATTATTCACTCTTTGAGTGTGGAATACGGTTAATGAGAATTCTTCCATTATTTCTCTCCTACTCTTTTCTCATATTTTCTCTGCAAATTGTCTATGCCATTTTCTAGCTAGATCCATTATGTGTAGGTTCAACACATTTAGATGGTATCAGAGCCGACGGATTTCTAGGAAAAATACACACCAAAATCTTTTTGCAGGTACTGAAGATTGAAGAACGCAGAAAAGATGGATTATTCGTCGATAATACTTCTCACGCCTCATAACTATTTCGAATGGAAGAAAAAAATTCTGCTTCAGCTCAGATGCAGAGCCTTGTACCAAATAACTATGGAAATGGAAGTAGAGCCTGATTCTTCTGATGAGAAAAATGATGTTCTCAATAGACAACATATGTCCATAGGATGTATCATCTGGTTTATTTCTCCTGAAATTCTCCACCAAGTATATGATGAATCACAAGACTCAACTCCAAATGAATTATGGAGCATATCAGAGGTTTTATTTGGGAATAAGGAAGAATACATGCAAAATTTTGACAAGATAGAGAAAGTATAAAAGCCATTGGAAGATCAATCATCTCAGTTTGAAGAGCCTTCTACACAAGTATCTGCATAAATTTGTATTCCATTAATTACAGATGATTTCTACTCCATTTTAGATTTTTTTTCTAAATTTAATGTGGAAGACATATTTCATGCATCTCAGGAGTCACATGAAGACACTTTTCCATGTGCCATGCATTCATCTCAGGAGAAACATACATGCACCATGCATACATATCGGGAGACAAAAAGAGAGTCATGCAATTCAGATTCAATTCTGTTATTTTATGAGAACAATTTACAAAAAAAAAATTGGATATTTGAATTCTTCTCGGAAACATATCCAATTTCAAAAGAAAAATCGTTTGAAATGGAGTTCAGGAAGTGAATTTATGATCATTTTAAAATCAACAAAATTTCATTGTTTTCCGGAAATGGCCGCACAGTTTTCAAAGTTTCATCCAAACTTCATTTGGATCTTCTTCATTACAAAAAGAGAATGTTGATATGTGTGGACATATCACTGGTGCATCTACTTCATCAGATCCATGCAGAAATATACATCTTCAACAAAATTTTCAACGAGCACAAACTTGCAAAGTTGTGAGGTCTTCGTGGAGTGAAGGACACAATTTCTTAGCAACCACTTTTTGTTCCTTACCATTTTTATTTTTATTTACTTATGCATTTTACCTTGAGGGGGGGGGTTTCCCATGAGGTTTTCCCTCTTTCCTCATTTTTTCAGTGTCTCATTTTTATATGCATTGTACAATGGGTACCTAACATGGTCTTGGTTGTCAGGACCCATTCATCATGTACACCCTAGTAGTGTTCAGGGGGGGTGTTGGAGATATCACACACTCACCTATAACTATTTTCCTAAGTTTTACTGTACAATGTTGAGAACTCTTCCTTAGATGAGAATACCCCCCTACAAAATAGGATGTTCCTCTTCAGTTTAGAGTCAGTTACACTTAGGTCAACTAGTGGAAGTCGTGACTTAGTTAACTGATGATCGCATGGATCGATTAACTAGGACTAGGTGGCAGTTCACTCCAATGTATTTCATTGAGTGTTTATATCTCTCTAAATCACTACTATTGCACATTAATTACTCTTGTAGCCTATATATATTGTAATTTATTCACTCTTTGAGTGTGAAATATGATTATTGAGAATTCTACCATTTTGTCTCTCCTGCTTCTCTTTTCTCATATTTTCTCTGCAAATTGTGTATGTCATTTGATATCTAGATCCATTCAGTGCAGGTTCAACACATTTACATCGGGAGGTCAAGATACTAGGATGTAGGTAGGTCGGGTCATTGTCAATGGATTTACCATTCTTTTTTTCAAGATTAATTTGAAAACCAATTAAAAACAAAATGAAAATCAATGAAGTTTAAAGTAAACAAAGGGACCCATTATTGGGAGGTCAAGATATCGGTGTGTAGGTAGGTTGGGACATTGTCAATGGTTTTATTACTAATTTCAATTTTTAACATTTATTTGTTTTTTAAAGATTAAATTTAAAACCAATTAAAAAAAAAATGAAAATCAAAGAAGCTGAAAGTAAACAAAGGGACCCATTATTATTTATTGTAAAGAAAACTAAACATAATGGGGGATTGTTGAGGCTCAACAGGTAGAGTTCCATGGTGAGAATGAGTGCCACATGTCATGCCAGATGGAAAGAGGTGACAAGGCCACATGTCATGTCAAGTGGCATGTTGAGGTAGTGCCTCGTGTTCTAGGTGCCAGTTCATATAAGGGATTGGGTGCTTAGAGTTGGTTTGAGCATTGGTTTACCCGAGGGTCAATATCACGGTGACCCGGTGGGCCAATGATCGAGATATCGGATATCATAGGAGTACTATGTGTTTCTCAAGAGTGGAAATGGGCCAGGGGATAGACGACCTGATACCCATATCAACACCATTTGGAGCCACAACAAATTGTGTAGGTGACATGGATCCACATGGGTTCCACATAGCCATGAGGTGGATTTTTTCCATTGAAGGTTTAATAAAATTTGGAAGTCCATAAAGTTTGATCAAGGACTCGAATTTGAGCATAATTAGAGTCATTGGAAAGCTCTTGGAAAGTAGAAGAAAATGGTTCCCTTGAGAAGAGGCTTTGAGATGGTCAAGGAAAAACAAAATTTCGATATTGCATCCCTTAAAAGGTACTTAGACGGTTGTGTGTCTTACAATCATATATTGAAAAATTAAATGGTTTATTTTTAATTACTTTGGTTGAAATGATCTATAGTGGCCTTTAGATTAAGACTTCAGTGTCGTGTATTGAAAAATCAAATGTTTGATTATTATTACTTTGTTCGAAGTGATATGAACAATTATTCTTGAAATTTAATCATTTTTTTTTCAAACTATAATTGTTTACACAACAATTTAAATTAATTTAAAAACTATAAATTATATTTAAGTTGAAATTGTAATGAAATTGAAAATTTGAAAATATTGCAATTTTAATTATGTCTAGTTTGAATCAAAATGATATTTAAAAAATCAAGCCAGAAATGAGGTGATCGATTAACTTTGTGCAATGACTTTTTCATAAAATCTAGTTATAATCAATAAAAATAATTATAACATTGATTTTTTTTTAAAACTTTGTTTAGAGCCTGATATGTTTCTTATTTAATCTCTTTAAACTTTAGGATAATTACATCTCCATAAAATCCATTTAAAACAAATAAAAATAATTTTAATACATATTTTGTTTAAGGCTTGATTTAATTTTGTTAGATCATTTTGAAATTTAAGATAAGAGTATTATATGTTTATCCATAAATTATAGGTTATCATAAATTATAGGTTAATTGATTGATGTGGAGTTTAATTTTTATTAGGTTATTGGTTCAAATTCCTATATATTTTTATTCATATATTTATTCTTTAATGCTTAAAACTCTATTTGTAATGCTTACAAACGTTTTTGTAATCCACATATATTTTAAAAAGGTGAGATGATTGGAAAAAGAATTTGTTTCCATGATTATAACTCACTTATAAACAACACATCTACAAACATTCCAACATGGGAAAAAGATCGATACATATACATAGCATATAGAGTAATTTTGACATATGATTGTACATTTTCCTTTGTCTCTACATTGAATTACAGAGAAAATTTAGCTTGATCGTGCAAAGCTAGATAAATTTTCCTTTTTATGAAAAAACTTGAAAAAACAAATGCAAAAACCAAAAGTTGTGGCAGTGATAGAAAGGATGATAAATGATGCAAGAGCATAGACCCTCCCCCAAATCAAATTCAAAATCTCAAACCTTCCAAAAGACGGGCATGACCAAGAGGATGTGATTCCTTGAAATTTTGAGTAAAAGACAAGATTTGTTGTGATATTTATTGTTTTGAGTGATCTTAGCGATATTGTGAAGATACATCACATATGGAGTGATCCAATCCTCTTATTAACCCTTGTTGTATTCTACGTTATAAATTTAATACTTTACGCATGAGTGAAATGAGGCCAAACATGATGTAAACCAAGTGATTGTGATCAGGGCATGATAAGTTACCTTAGTGTGTAATCAAGCTCGATCTTAACAAAAATATATCTATTTTGTGTATCTCAAGTGTTATATTTGTGTGGTGAATTTATGTGTAAATATGCATGTAGAAGTCCCATTGAATTAATATTCTTGAATGTGTGTGTAAGGAGACAGGCCATGAACGAGAGCATAGGGAGTTGCATGTATGAACCCATGAAAAGGCATATGAAGAATATTGATCATTGATAAATGAAAGGATTGATGGAAATCCAAATCTTGAATGATATCGGATGAGGAAGTAAGGATATATGGCCATTCATTTGTGTGGGGAATCAATGACTCATAATTCTCTATCGATATCGTAGTGTACCGACCCATTGACCCTCTGAAGCATTGTTAAATTAAGTGTCAATGTTATATCGGTGTTGATGTCCCGAAAACCCCAAAATTATGGTATCGTGGCTCCAAGGAAAAAGTTTTATTCTATCTGTTGACCAGCCCTGGGACATATTGTTAGCCAGTAGCAAGGTGGTTATGATCCCCGAAACCCTGATACACCGACATCTCGATCACATGGTTCTGTCATAGGGTTTTGATATATCAAATCAAACCGAAACATTTGGTAGACTATATATTATGATCATCGGTAAGGATATGTCACTCCAGTTCTTAGTTGATTTCATGTGATTGAGGTGGAGATATAACCATTCATTATAAGGAGAGATCGAAGATCCTTAATCATTGTTCATGAGTAACTAGTATTAAGTTTAAAAAGTAGCAACCCTCACACAATTATATCACATGGTGAAAAGGGAGGGACACACGTCATGATCATGCGATTGAATGGGCTCTCAAAGTGTATTTGAAAACCAGTACTTGACCCTGCCATAAGAATACAAGTTAAAACCACTATTGCAAGTGGTAAGACACCTTCAGTGATAAGACCAAGGTCATAAAATTTGGTCCTATGGATAAAGGATTGGGTGTCAATGTTAAACCAGCTGACAACTGGAAGTTAGCTCCTAGTGTTAATCTGAAGGGTCTTGGATTTGAACCTTCAACATCGATTTGGATAGCACTGGATGAGGTGTTGGGAAGGAGCATTATATCTACATGAGATGGGTGCTTGAGAAGGGTGGAGTTTCTATGAAGTTCATGGGTGGCTAGTGTGAAGAAGAGTGTCATTAAAATCTAGGGTATCAAATAGAAGGAGATTTCATGTGTTTATTGTTGCTATGGAAGTAACCAATCCATTTCGTGGGTCCATAACCCACATGTCTGAGGATTGAACACATAGATAAATTGATCTTCATGACCCATAGAATTGGTATTCAACAATAAACACAAATTCACATTGTTCACAATTACAAGTGGATCTTTATGTTGTTGGAAATATAAAATCAAGAATCTCATGGGCTCTATAAAATTCCATAGTGTGGTGAACATTGTAGCTACAAATTGTTGTGCAAGGAATAGATGATTTTAGGGGCTAATTTCGCCAATGAACTAATTTTCCATGGTTTTTCCCCAAAAATTATTCTCCAATTTCCATTTTTTCTAAAAATGATTCTCCCAAATTCCATAGAATAAAATTATTTTACCTTAAAAATCGCCAAAATTTTGTAGAAACTATATAAAATCCTTAGAAATTTGAATATTTTTACAAAACTATCGCCAAACATTTTACATTTTTCATATTAAGGAATAGTAACATTAGCCCATGTTTCTACATTTTAATATAAATTTTCATCCTTAAAATTATCCCTGAAGAAGACACGGCATTGAATAAACGTCTACACTTCCCAAAAGACTAATATGGAGCATTGACTTGGGTTTTCAACACTCTGTAGGCCACTAGAGGGGAGTGTTGAAGCCTAGAAATGTTTGAAAAAGCACAAAGTTTTTCCCATATTCAAATGGAATTAGTTGTTTGACTTAGTGAGCTTCCCAATCGTGATGAGGGAAGGGAAGAAATAAAAGGGCATCTAATTAAACAAGATAAATTAACACCCAAGATTGAAAAGGTTAGAAGAAACCAAGGAAAGACTAATTAAATGTCTCCCCATTGGAGTCACCAATTTTCTGTTGTGGTAAAGTTTCCCCCTACGGGAAGGTGAAACCCCCCTTGGATCAAGACCCCTTCTTTGATTCAAGACAGAAGGAAAACAAATGGTAACTACTTTCCCTTCAGACCTATTTCAACAATCAGAGTAAGAGGAAAGATATATATGACTCACCTTTTCAAGATGGTTTTCCTCGTTTCTCTAGTCTTTGACCTTGTTGACCAAGCTCCTAGATGTAAGAAAATACCTGAGAGGAACAAGATAAATCTCCATGTTATACACTATATTTCTAGGTGACAATAGATCTATCTATGATGAATTTAACAACAATAGAAATGCATGTAAAAAATGACAAAAAACATGAAGGCAATAGGACACGTTATGTATTAATGGAAAGAAATAATGAATCACTCACAATCAAAGTTGATGTTGCAACAACTCCTCCAAAGCTCTCCTATCTAACCTTCCCCTGAATGTCTCAAGATCAGAATTATGATGCTCTCATGTATTCTCCCCCCTTTTCACCTTGGAATGCACTCATTATACAAGAGTTGGAGGCTTAATCATCATGTATTATTTTGGGAAATTGTCGAGGATTTAGCTCCATAAGTTTGGATTTATATTATCTCATGGATATTGAGTTTACCTAAAATGGAGCCATGAGATATGACTCGAATCCTTGACCGCGTATTCTCATAACTAACCCTTAGAGTAAAGTGGGCTAGACATAACTCCCTCTAACCACTTCAATGCTCCCCCAACATTGAGCACGAGGCATTAAAAACACTTCATATACATGGAAAGAGGAGTGTTGATAAGATTTCAATGCTCCCTATACATGGGTAGGGGAGCGTTGACCTTCATAAATGGTCAAAATCTCAAGGTATAAGGCATTGTTTCGACCTTATCATGATGAGGTTTTCTCCTCCATGATGACTAGGGATTATGAAAAATGTTCTTCCATGGTGTCAAATTTCTCACAATAAATAAAGTGCATGTGACACTTATTAAGGTGCACATGACACTTGATAAAGCTCATGCGACACTTAGTAAGGTGCATACAACATTTATGACACTTAAGTGTGACATTTAGGTGTGTGACACTTAGTCACATTAACTTTGTTAGGTATATAGAGAGGTACTGGGGGGCCTAGAGGACCCATAGTGATAATAGTCGAGGCCATTCAATGTAAGGTGGAATAGGTCCACTATAGTATTAAATAAGGTCCACTATGGTAGTTAGATATAATAAATGTAAGAAGACTTCTTAGAAGGTTCTACTTCTAGAAGATTCATCCTCTAGAATGTTCTCAGGTGGTTAGTAGAACTATATAAAGTGGTTTAGGTAATGTAATGGGATATGAAGAAGAGAAGTATTTTATTTGGAGTTGAACATGAGAGGATCCCTTCCATAATAGGATCCATTGTATGGTGTTTCCCTACCTAAAGGGTTTTATCATAATAAAGTGTGTTTCTTCTATATTTCTTTATGAATCTACTGTGGTATTTCTATAGTTAGTATTTGGTAATTAACAATTGTTATCAAAGCACTTTCCTTGGCAGGAAGTGTGGGAAATTTTATTTATTTTTTTCATATTTTTTGGAGATGAAAATGAGGGTCGCGAAATTCCAAACAATTTCTATAAATATTTGTGCATCATTTGCAGAAACATGTTGTATATATGATTTCCTCTTTGAAAAAAAACAATTTCAAAAAAAAAATCATTTGAAAGAGAGCCCGGGAAGTAAATCTATCGCCATTCTAAAATATGCAATTTTCAAGGTTTTTCGCGGACGACTGCGAGAGTTTTTTTATTTCTATAGCACTTGGGGAATATTTTTCCCCAAAAAATTACATATATAAGTTCCTCTCACAATTTAACCAAAATTCCAGAGTTCCGGAAATGAATATATCGTTGATTTAAAATCAACCATTTTTGGGGGGTTTTCGTGACGGTGGCGGGATTGCAGAGTTCATAAATTTTCACATGGTGCTCAAATTTCTATGAGAACGGACCCATTGGATAGAGAATTTTAAGATATTTCTTTTGGCATATTATATGTGGTATTTCCAATGGATATTCTCTCTTAAATCATGGAATCCATAAATACAACAATTCAAGATTTCAAGGTTGAAATGCAACATATTCAAGAGAAACGTATTCAAGAGCTCAAAGTTGAAATGTAACATATTCAAGAGGAATGTCTTCAAGAGTACAAACTTTCAAGGCAAGAAAGGTATATTATGGATGAATATTATCAAGAAAGATATGCTTGGTATTATTACGAGGATCATTGTGATGATTGGTATATGGATAGTTGTCATTTTTGGGATGACAACCACTTTCATAATTTATTTGATGACTCTACTCCACCTTTTGTAGAGAACATCAATGTAACAAATCAGGAGCTAGTTATGATTACCAATGTCCATCCTGCATATTCTACAGTGGTATTATTCCTTCCATATTTAGCTACGGCCCTTTCCCACTATGTGGATGGATCTTCTTATTTGGATCCACATGACAAGTGTCAATCTTTGAATCATCATTTTTAGTTGGTTACTAGATTCATATATTTTTCATGTGGAGTTTACATGAGCACTTGGACGTGGGACCCCAATTTACAATGGTGGTCTGACTACTTTGGCATGGTGGATTTCATATCTACATGGAACCCTGTTTCTCTAGTATACTTCAACACTATGGTCCACACTTATCCATGGGACCCTAGTATATGGTTGTACACCCTCATAACAAGCGTTGAGGAAAACACTTTCATAAGGGGGATGGAATGTTAGGTAGCTAGAGAGGTAGTGGGGGGCTCGGAGGGCCCATAGTGATAATAGTGGAGGCCATTCAATGTAAAGTATAATAGGTCCACTATAGTATTAAATAAGGCCCACTATGGTAGTTAGATATAATAAATGTAAGATGACTTCTTAGAAGGTTCCACTTCTAGAAGATTCCTCCTCTAGAATGTTCTTAGGTGGTTAGTAGCACTATATAAATGGGCTCAAGTAATGTAATGGGATACGAATAAGATAAGTATTGTATTTGGAGTTTAAGCTCATTAGGAGGTTTCCCCTTCGAAGAAGCAAGTGAACAGGAGATGATCCCTTCCATAATAGCATCCATTGTATGGTGTTTCTGTTGGATTATTGAGAGGGGGGGTGAATCAGTAATAGACAAATTTATTCCTTTTTAACCATATAATGTAAGTTTTATATCAGTGTATCATTATCATCCAATAATTGTAGAGTAAATAAACAATGAAAAATTGAGCAATCATACACATACACAGTACGCCGATGTTTTTACGTGGAAACCCAAAGAGGGAGAAAACCACAGAATGTTTTTTCTTATATGTATTAAAGAATTACATTCATTGGAAGAACCAACTTCCTTTGTTTTCCAGCTGCAACTAGAAGGAGGATTCGACCCCCTAGTTTCTTAGGATACAACCTGAGGGAAGCTCCAACTCCCCAATTCTCTGGCTACAACCAGAAGGAGGCTACAACCCCCTAAGTTCTTTGTCTACAACCGAAAGGTGGATACAACCACCTATCATTGCCTCATCCAACCACCCTGAAATATAAATGTGAAATGTAGACAACTTGTCACTGTCACTGAATCAACCACTGCCATTGTCAACCTGTACCAATAACTTGTCACAACATGTACTAATCAACCTACACCAAACAACCTGTACCAATAACCTAAACCAACATGTACCATGAATCAACCATGCATCAACCTTGACTCATAAATATGTAACAACATCATCAAATATACACCTCATGTATGTGACAACTCATCAACTACTTGTCTCAATCATGTACCCAACATGTACCTCAACCATATACCAAAGACATACACCAATATAACCATCAAAAGTTATCTAACAATTCATCACTCTATCCATAAACCAAATACCATAAACTCTTACATCAAACCATGTGACACAACCTCAATGTTATGTAGCCTCAAGCTAAACCAACAACTTCAACAACACATCACAACCAAAAGATCAATTCCCATATGCCAAATAACAACAACAAAATACCCACTATATCAGTCAACAAATCTAATATATGTAGCAATACTGAACATCCAATACCATCTCAAGAGCTAAACCATAGCTCACAAAACATACCTCAAACAAGATGTGCCATATATCTCATAAATAGACCCCAACCATGTTGTTGCCATGGTTTTTCTGCCACACTTTTTCTACCATGATTTTTCTACCGCACTTTTTCTGCTGCGATTTTTCTTTCACACGTTTTCTGCTGCGATTTTTCTTTCGCAATTTTTCTTCCACACTTTTTATGTTGCAGTTTTCCTACCATACTTTTTATGCCGCACTTTTCCTGCCACACTTTTCTCTATCAATAATACCTGCCCAAATAACCTTTCACAAAATAGATATTCAATGATATTCAATAGGTTCAAGTGTGATTAAATGAGAGAGCCTTGCCTCTTATTTATACTTTCATGTAGCATCCCAATTTCCTTATTTTAGGGATTTCTCCATTAACTTTATTATTTAAATAATTTATTTTTCAAACACTTTGACTAATTTGACCTTTTGGGGCTTCTAGATGACTCATGAGGGTTCTCCAAATTCACATGGCCATAACTCTCTAACCGTGAGGAGTTATGTGACGTTCCACATACCACCAGAAATGGCATGACATGTGTTATCCATATAGAATATTCTTACCTGCAAATATATCAAATCTAATACCATTATCCATAAAACAAACTTGGTTCCATTACCCAAACCTTTGAGCTACTAGAATTTCTTCAAGGGTTGACATCAATGAAAACCAACCCAATTAATCAACAATATCCCCCTTTTGGCATTGATGGAAACACTTTGATGAAATATTGAAGTCATATCACTCATGATCCCCCTATGACCATCACTCCCCCTGGAACCATGCCTCTATGTTTTTCATCTGATAAAATCTCTCCCCCTTTGTCATCAATGGCAAAGGTATCTTGCCATTCGGGGTTGCTCCCCCTAACTGAACTGTCCCTGGGGATACTCTCCCTGATTGAACTCTTCCGAAAACTAATATCCCAACCTAAATTGTCCTATTTATGGTGCTTCCTTGTGTAAATATAAGACATATAAGATAAGAATTCATTTTGGAGTAGAAATTACTCTGATTCTCTGATGAATATACTCAAAGGCTTCCCATGGAAGTGGTTTTGTAAATATGTCTTCCACTTGTTCTTTTGTGCCCACATATTCAAATCTGATGTTCTTCTCTACAACTTGTTCCCATAGAAAGTGATACTTGATTGGAATGTGCTTCTTTTTGGAGTGCATCACTGGGTCTTTGAGATACTAATGGCGCTTGTATTATCAAAATAGATTGGAATGGGCTCATCATACTCAACCTGTATATCTGTCAGAATTTGTTTCATCCATAGAACCTGTGTACAACATGTTGTTGCTGCAATATACTCTGCCTCAAATGTAGATAAGGATATTGATGATTGTTTATTTCTTAACCATGATAGTAAACAATGTGACCAATGGTGCTTCGTTGGTCATCAATGAAACCTGCCCAATTTGCATCTTTGTAGGCAATAAGTGATAGATCCTTTCTTTTTGGATACCATAATCCAAACTCTTCTCTTCCTTTGAGATATATGAAAATTGTCTTCACTGCTAATATGTTTGATTCCTTTGGTGTTGCTTGAAATCATTCCACTTGTCCAACTACTTGCATTACATCTAGTCTGGATGTTGTCACGTGTAGTAAGCTACCAATCATTGAATCGTATTTCCTATGGTCTGTAGACTTTGAATCATCATCTTTTCTCAAATTGCAACTGGTTTGCATAGGAATGGTAAATGGTTTGCAATCTTCCATTCCGAACCTCTTTATCATTTCTCTGATATACTTAGTTTGAGAAATAAAAATTCCTTGGTTTCTTTGACGTATATGAAGACCCAGAAAGAAGGATAGTTCTCCAAGTAATGACATTTCAAATTCATTTTGCATATCCTTTGCAAATTTCTCGCTTAACCTGTCATCAGTACTTCCAAAAATAATATCATCAACATAAACTTCAATTAATAAAATATTATCTTGAGTTACCTTGGTGTAGGGGTTGATGTCTACACTTCCTTTTTTGAACCCTGCCTGTTGTAGATATTTATCCAGTCTAGAGTACCATGCTCTAGGATCATGTTTTAGACCATACAAGGCCTTCTTCAATTTACACATATAATCTACGTTCTTTGACAACTAAAATCCTTTGGATTGTTCAATGTAGACGTCTTCTTCAAGTTCCTCATTCAAAAAATATGATTTCACATCCATCTGATACACTTTAATATTATTGGAGCCCACATAAGCTAGGAGCAATCAAATTTCTTCCATTGTGGCAACTAGAGAAAATGTCTCTTCAAAGTCAATTCCTTCAACCTGTGTGTATCCTTTACATACCAATCTATCTTTGTTCCTTGTAACCTATCCATCTTCATTCAATTTATTTCAGAATACCCACTTTGTGCCAATCACATTCTTATTATTTTGTCTTGGAACCAATTCCCAAGTGTCAATCTTCTCTATTTGATCCTATTCTTCATCCATGGCCTTATTCCAAAATTCATCCTTGCTGGCCTCTTCAAAAAAATTTGGTTCAATGGTAGATGAGAGTGCTAGTTGTGTTTGTTTTGGTGAACATATTCTTCTTCTAGTCTCAACTCCTGCATCTTTCTTTTCGATAATATGATCTAAAGGATGATTCTTCTGAACTAATTTGATAGGTGTCTTTAGAGGCACTTATTGAACTTGATCTTCTACTTTTGTCTGATCATCTTCATCTTCTGCTTCTTGTTCGTAAAGTTTTTCCATTTATTCATTTTCTTCTTCTTTTAATTTACGTCCACATGTTTCATCAATTGTTACATTGATGCTTTCCACAACTTTGTTCAACCTCAAATTGTAATACTTGTATGCTTTCCTTGTACTCGAGTAACCAACAAGTACTCCTTTTTCCACACGAGAGTTAAACTTTCCCATTCTTCCATCTTCTCTTTTGATATAGCATTTGCTTCCAAATACTCTGAAGTGTTTCACATTTGTTGGTTCCTTTCCATAGCTTTTAGGGAGTTTTGTCAGTGCTATTTCTGAGAATTACTCTATTTTGAATGTGAACCATTGTATGCATTGCATGTGTCCAAAAAAGATCTATCAATTGGAATCCATTAACATTGTTCAAGCCATTTCTTGTATTGTCCTGTTATTTCTTTCAACAACTTCATTTTGTTGAGGTGTCCTAGTAACGGAAAATTTCCTTTTTATTCCATGCTTGTTGCAGTAGTCCATAAATTACTTTGAAGTAAACTCTCCTCCATTATCAGATCACAAACATTTTATTTTTGAATCCATTTCATTTTCAACCATTTCTGATTTATTCTTGAGAAAACAAACTACATTCATTCTTGTATAATCATCAACTACTAACATAAAGTATTTCTCACCTTTTAAACCCTTTGTTGTAGTTGGTCCAACTAGATCAATATGCACAATTTCCAATGGTCTTGTCATTGAATATTATTTTGATTTAAACTTGGTCTTTGTTTGCTTTCCTTGTTGAAAATGCTTGCATAAAGTGTTGATTGGTTTCGTAATCTGGGGAATTTCTCTAACTGCTTCCTTTTTGCTGACTTTGAAAAGGTTATAAAAGTGTATGTGACCCATTTTTTGTTCCATAGCCAAATTTCATCTTCTTTTTCTAGACAACACTTTTCATTTCCAATTTCACTTAGTACATATATGTTGCTTGAAGTTTTTGCAGTTGTTGCAATCAATTTTCCTGAACCTTCTTTTCTTATCTCGCACTTTTGTGAATCGAAAGTAACTTTATGAACTTGGTCACACATTTGACTCACACTTAGAAGATTATGTTTCATATCTTCTACTAGTAGAACATTTTCTGCCTTGGTATTCTTGTTTCCAATTTTGACTGTGTCTTTTCGAATGATTTTAGCTGAATCATCATTTCTGAAGGAGATTAATCCATATATTTCCTTCATTAATGTAAGAAACTTGTCTTTATCACCTGTCATGTGTTTTGAAAAACCAGTGTCAACATACCAACCTCGTTTCTTCTGCTTAGCTTGTAGAGCAAGTGTGCATTCTTCATTGTTATATTTATTCTTATTTCTTATCCATGTTCTCTTCTGAGGTTCCTGCCTGTGACTGTTGTTGTTTTGTTGTGGTTCTCTAGGAGGAACTATCATTCTACAATATTTGGCCATGTGTCCAAAGTTTTTACACTTGTAGCATTCCACTTCAGTGCTCAATGATTCAAACCTATTGTAACTTCTTCTCTATGTTTCACTAGGCCTTCTTGGATAACCCTTTTGTGTATGACTTTCAAATTTTTTTATGTTCCTGTTGTTAGATCTACAATTCTTACCTTTATGTCAAAAATTGTTACATGCATAACATAAACCCAAAAATATAGTTTGATACCTGGGAATTGAAGCTATTCTGAGAGGAGTTTCTCTTCTAAATCATTCTTCTTCCTAAGGCCTATCTGTTAGTTTTTGATTCTAAAATCTGAATCTTCTCGGTGGAGGAGTGTGCCTATAATCTTCCTTGTAGATCTCCCTATCCGTTTTGATTGTTTTTGCATATATTTTTGGATATGTTTCTTTCTCTGTTGTTTTGGAGCTTGATCCCTTTTCTGTCTGATTGTATCCAAGTCTAGACTTGTCATGATGAGGTTTTTTACTGTTGATAATGTCATCCAAAACTTTTGAGTTGTTTTGCATATTTTTCTTTTGAAGATCCTTTCTTAATGTGACAATCTATGCTTCCAAATTTCCAATGATCTTGTCACTTTCTTCTAGTTGTTCTTTGAGTACTTCTTCAACTCTTTTATCTTCTTCTATTTGAACCTTCAAATTTGTGATCATTTGTTCTAGTTCTTGAGTGTCTTCTTTCTTGTCTAGTTCCAATTGTAGCTTCTTTTTTTTCATCTTTTCTCTTCTTATAACTTCTATGGAACACAACAATTCTTTTCGGTACTCAAATTTTGCCTCTTCATATTCTTCTTCGGTGTCTTCTTTGTCAGAGTCTTCTACTGCCATGAATATAACTCTTTCTGTCTCACTGTCCTAACTTCATCTTCCTCTGATGATGAGATGTCTTCTTTGGTGCATAACATTTTCTTGAAAAATTTATTTGCGGTTCTTTTTCCTTTATATGTTTTTTTGCTGTTTGAGTAATCTTCATCATTCCTCTTCTTTTTCTTATGAGGAAATTTGTTAGAAAAATGACCAATACCATCACAATTAAAACAACTCAAAGGAAACTTACATGTATATCTGGCGTTGGTTCCCTTGTTCAATATTCTGACAAAGATGGCCATTTCTTCATCATCTTTCGAGATGTCACTGCTTCTGCTATGCTCTTTTTCCTTTTCCTTTCCATTTTTCTTTGACCTTTTGGATTCTTTGTGTAACACACCCATGGTGGGGACTTGAATTTTCTCTCTTCTTAGGAGAAACAAAACCCCCATTCGGGGTCTCTATTCCATTTTTCTCTTCCAGAGATTTCCATCCACGATCTCCATGCTCCAAAATGAGCTCAGAGTAAGAAGATATCCCCTCCCAAGATATTCGGGTTATTTCATGCCCCTATGATTTCATATGACCGTGGGCTATGGCCGGATGCCAAGACAACTACCACGCGAATAATATGAAGTGGAAAACCTCTGAAGTTCGTGATCTAACGACACCTATCCCTTTGCTTGGATGGCTTAGATCTGCTTCGTCTCTTCGGGATTCGAGAGTGTCAACCTCTCCACACTTGCTTTCTCCCAGAGTGTTTACACTCGAAGTTGATGATCCTGCGATGCATGTCTCGCACATATCGACGCCTTCAAATCACTTCAACTCTTTAGGCTTTGGGAGTGTCAAACTCTCCACACTCGCTTTCTCCTAGAGTGCTTACACCCAAATTTGACGATCCATCGACTCGTGTCTCCTACAGATCGATAGCTGCAAATCACTTCGGCTCTTTGAGCTTCAGTAGTTTCAACCTCTCCACACTCACTTTCTCCCAGAGAGATTACACCCAAAGTAGACGATATGTCGACATGTGTCCTTTCTCTCATATCGACGGCACAAATGGACTCCGTTAATCCATAGATTTCCAAAGGAACTCGTGACTATCCACCTAACAACTTTTCCAAGTCTAACAATCATGATCACGCCAATATCAATTTGCTCGTCAATCGACGGTTCACAGTGATTGCGGGGCCCCAACGTGCACACTCTTTATTAGAGATATCAAACTTTGCAATTTGAAAGTACTCACCCAACTCGATATAATCAGGGTTGTTGATCTTCCACCTCGATGAGATCAACGACATTGGTGAATTGTGGGCCGTGAACTAGCACGTCCGCTAATTTCACCTTCGCACTCTACAATGATTCCCAACCATCGATTTAATCGAGCATCTGGGGTTTGATTCGTTATCTCCAACGAGTATCTGATTTGGTCTGATGACTAGGATAGCTTCTCCTTCTGATGAAAGACTCACATCCATCTCCACTGTCAGGTTCTTAAGTCATCTACGACTCTTGTTACTCTGGTAGTTCAGGTAAATGTGACTATCATGAAGTTTGACATCTCAGATCTTTGCACTCTCGAAGCTTTGAAGCCTTCATGAGCTAACTCCTTTTAGCATAGGATTCCTAGACCCAGGTCACATGGACTTTTAGATGAATCTCGGGCTACGATCTCTACTCTTTAGTCAGGTTTTGACTAAGGTTGTGGGTGCAAATTCAAGGTCTTTCAAACTACGGATTTGAAGGAAACACCTTCCTAGTCCACAACACCTTAAGTTTTGATACTAGGCGGCATAAACTCGTGAGATTACCGTGACGGTAGCAGTGCCAAGAGGCTTTCTTTGATTTCAGAGCTGTGAGGTATATCCCTAGGGAAAACACCTTCGAGAGATAAATTGGGGCACACGGGAAAAAAACCAAAAGCACAAATCCTCAAGGAAAACAACATATATACAAAATTTAACCTTTTTAGTGCAGAATCATTTACAGATAAGTAAATACATGCATGCAACTAATAATTCCCAATTCAATGCATAAAGTATAGAAACACTTATCAAAACCAGACAATGTGAAGTGAATGCTGGAAAGGGTGCACATTTCCACCCAACCATAGGCTCATTCACTCCTAACGAATTTACCACTAGCCACCCCGAGCTAGACCACAATGCTTTTTGATTGGATATCTTCTTCCGAGTCAGAAATATATAGGGAATAAGGTTACTCTCCTTCTCTCGTCTCAGTCTCTATTTCCCGCAATCAGAACACACCCTTTTCTCACAATTCTTCCTCGAGTCCTAGAACTTCCACGCTCATCTATGCACTCTTCGCAGATTTTTTTTTTTTATTTCCCCCCCCAATGCTTTCCTTTCTTTCATTTCCCAACAAGAGTGCATGTGGCCCAAATTCCTAGTCCATTGTCAGGTATGGAAGCCTTACAAATGGGCGATCTTCCCCATATCCTCATTAACTCTTGAGGAGGTCTTCCCACCTATCAGCCTGATTGTAATTCATTCCTAGGTCAGAGGGTTGTTCTGATCCTGAGCAATTAAATCCAACACCGTACTGGTTGAGTGGAGGTTAACGCAACCATTATTATTCCCCTCCACCACCTTTTCATAACATTCGTCTTCTCTCTTATCACATACCCTTTTCAATAGTCATGCAACACGTATCCATTTTCTATTAAAATAATAGAATTTACATTTATCGACATTTTATACAAAGGCCCATTAAATAAAAAATTCACACCTTTGAGTTTTCCATAGTTCCTTGGAGAATATAGTTATATTTACAAACTGGGGGAAACAGGGTGTTACAATTCATCCCCCTTAAAGGAACATCATCCTTGATGTTCTATCTGTCAACATGATATGTATGTACAGGAGTACACAAAATCAGATATGATTGTCTCATGGCATCCTCCATTTCCCACGTAGCCTCATCTGGGCCAAAGTGTTTCCAATGCACCTTGACCTATGCAATGGTTCAATTCCTGAGTGAGGTTTCCTTCCTATCTAGTATGCATTGAGGTTCTGGTAGGAATTCGCCCTCCGGCTCCACCTGGATCACATACCAGTCAATTATATGATTAGAGTCATGTACATATTTCTTCAATAATGAAACATGGAAAACATTATGTGCTTTTACTGTGGGAGGAAGTGCTAGCCTATAGTCTACAGGTCCCAATCTATCTAGGAATTTAAAGGGTCTACAATACCGAGGTTCCATCTTGTCACAAGCTCCCATTCTTAGGGAACTCTTTCTGAGTCTAACTCTGAGGTAGACATGATCTCCTGTCTTGAACTCTCTAGGGGTTCTCTTTTGGTTGACATAACTCTTTTGTCTATCCTGAGAAATTTTCATATTTTTCTTTATCTGAATCACTTGTTTCTCCATTTATTTTAACATGTCCGGTATGATTGAAATTCTATCCATTGGATTACTCCAGTTGATGAGAATTTTTCACTGTATACCATAGCGGGGCTCAACATGGCTCATATTTAGTGACTCTTGATAACCATTGTTGTAGGAAAATTCAACCAATGGAAGGTAGTCTTCCCACTTATTAGGTTGATGCATTGCATGCATCCTTAACACATCTTCTAATATTTAGTTTACTCTTTCTGTCTGTCCATCAGTTTGGGGGTGATAGGCTGTGCTAAACAACATTTTAGTCTCAAGAACAACCATCAAGGATTTCCAAAAGCTTGAAGTGAATTTTGTGTCTCTATTGGATATAATCTCTCTAGGCATGCCATGCAGTCTAAATATCTCCTTCATGAAGATGTTGGCAATATCTATTTCCTTGCAATTCGACTTTATAGGAAAGAAGTGAGCAGACTTACTCCATTTGTCCACCACTACCATGATGGCATCATTCTACTTAGTCGATCTTGGTAATCTGATGATGAAATCCATGGAAATGGTTTCCCATTTCCATTTTGGAATTGCTAGGGGTTGTAACAACCATGTTGGGTGCTGGTGTTCTGCCTTAACTTGTTGGCATTTTAGGCACTTAGCTAGATAGTTGGCTATGTCCTTTTTCATTCCAGGACAATATAATTGTTTCGTAGTGGTCGTGATTATTTTTTGATATCCTAGTTGATTAGTATATGGTCTCTTGTGTAGTTCATCCATTATGAACCTCTTCAAGTCGTCACATATTGGAATATACAATCTGTTTTTGTAGGTCAATAGGATTCATCGAGCATTTGATAGCCTTCATACTTTATCCTTGTAGGCTCTTGCCTTAGGTATGAGGTCATGGTATTGAATAATGCATATGTTTCTTGTGCATTCATGATCCTTTCTCTAACTTTCGTTTCATAGGTGCTTACTGCTGCCAGGTGAATCATTTTCATACTTCTTCTAAGGGTGTCTGGTACCCTATTTTCCTTCCCTTTGATGTGTTTGATTTCGAATTCGAATTCACTAAGGAGATCCATCCACCTAGCTTGTCTAACATTGAGTTTTGGTTGATCAAACAGGTGCCTCAACCCATAGTGGTTTTTCATAAGTAAAAATCTCCTACCCAGAAGGTAATGCCTCCACATTTTTAAAGCATGCACTATGGAAGCCAACTCTAGATTATGGGTCACATAATTGATTTCATGCTCATTCAATTTTCTGGACGTGTAGAAAATTACACGTCCCTCTTGCATAAGGAATCCTTCGAGTCCTTCCTTGTAGGCATATGTTCACACAAGGAAGTCATTATCAAGGTCTTCAATATTCATCACGAGTGTATGGGTCAGAAGGTATTTCAGTTCCTGAAATATTTCTTCACATTCTAATGTCCAAGTGAATTTAACCCCCTTTTTCTAGAGGGCAATGATTGGACAACCAATCTTGGAAAATCCCTTTATGAACCTTCTATAATATCCCGCTAAGCCCATAAAGGATCTGATATTAGATACATCCTTTGGGGTAGGCCATTCCATAATAGATTTGATCTTTACAGGGTCTACTGCTACCCCTTCTTTAGAAATGACATGGCCCAAGTAATGCACTTGCTTATGGAAAAAGTCACACTTGCTAATCTTAGCGTAAAGTTGATGTTCTCTTAGTACTTCAAGTACAAGTATAATATGATCTTCATGGTATTCTTTGTTCTTGGAGTAGATTAATATATACTCAATGAAAACCAATACAAATTTGTCTAGGAATTTGTTGATTACATTGTTCATTAAGCACATAAAAGTGTTGTGAGCATTGGTTAGTCCAAATGGCACCACCATAAATTCATAGTGACCATAACTTGTCTTGAAGGCCATTTTGTAGATGTCTTCATCCTTGATTCAGACTTGATGGTATCTAAAACTCAAGTCAATTTTTGAGAAAATGGAAGTACCCCCTAATTGGTCGAACAAGTCATCGATTATTGGTAAGGGGTACTTGTTCTTTATGGTTTCCTAATTGAGTTGTCTATAATCTATGCATAGTTGAAGCGTGATATCTTTATTTTTCAGAAATAGGGATGGTGCTCCCCATGGAGACACACTGGGCCAGAAGTAGCCTTTTTCCATCATTTCCTTTAGCTGTAGCTTGATCTTGACTACCTCAGGTGTACTCATCCTATAGGGTGTCCTAAACACTAGCACCACTCTTGGTGCAAGTTCTATCGAGAATTCAATGTCTCTTCTCATAGGTAGACCCAATACCTCTTCTGGAAACACATATCTATACTCTCTTAATATGGGGTGGTCCTCTACATTCAATTTTTCATCCTCAACAAATTATAACACATGTATTGCATATAAAGGACACCCCTTTCTGTAATACTTTTTCATTTGAAGGGTTGATATTTGTCTCACTGATACAAGCTTCTAAATCCCTTCGAGGGTTATATTTATCCCTTCTCCATTTACACATTCTAAAGTTTTATGGTAACAATCCAACTTAGTTTTATAAGAAGGAAACCAATCCATACCAATCAACAAGTCATAAGATCCTATGGGCAGTTTGTTAAGGGTCTATTGGGTGGGAAACCCATCCATTATGAATTGACAAGCTAGTAAGACCTCTTTGTTACTTTTCTCTTAGTTCCAATGGCTACTTGTACCAACCATGGCTTAACATGTCTAACTAGTTGCAGTTTACACTTATCGACAGTCTAGGGGCCACATAACTCAAATTAGAACCATGTTCAATTAAAATAGAAACTAGATGGTTGGCGATCATATCTTCCATCTCCACCACTGAATCTTGGTGGTTGGATTGTTTATTATCCAAAGTTGCATAAATCTGTGGCATGCTCCTAGCCACATCATTGACTATGGTAGCTTCCTGGATGTTGTAGACTCTCCTACTGTTTTGCTTCCTGTGTGGGCAATCCCTTAGCAGATGATCTTCTCTGCAACCCCAACATTTCAAGGGTTCTCTCTTTGGGTTATCGGTATTTCCTGGGGTTGATGCAAAAGGTTTATTTCCACTCTGAGAGGGTAAATTCTGTTGATACACACTTCAGGTAGGAAGTCTCATCCTTGAATCCTTCCTATAGTTCTTAAATCTTGAGGATTTAAACCCCTTCTTCTTGAATCTCGAACTACTCTTCTTCTTCCAGTCCTCGCAAGGTTCTGTCTAATGCCCGAATTGTTCATAACAATACCTTGGATTCCAGATAGTGGCTTCTAATTTTTTTGGCTCGTGAAACTCAATATTGTTCCAATAGGTCCGAGGCAACCCAATGATAAATCGTTGGACTTTTTCCTTTTCATATTTTAGGTAGGGGACATACCTCAACAAATCCAGAAATTAATTGACATACTCCTCTATGATGAGTTGTCCCAGCTTGAGTTCATAGAACTCCTTAGTCTTCTTGTCAAAGTATTTCTCTGAAAGATACTTCTCCTTGAAGTGTTTCTCAAACTGTTTCCATGATAATCCTTTTTCATGGATTCCTTTCACATTCTTAAGATCCTCCCACCAAATGGAGCCATTTCCATTTAGGTTGAAGATGGCTATTCGAGCCTTCAAGTTTTCAGAATAGTCATGAACTCTTAAGTACTTCTTTAAACCAAGAAAACAAGCTTCTGCCTCTTCCCCCTTCTCGATCTCTCCATTGAAAGAGGGTGGTTTGGATTTCTTGAACTATTTAGGGTCATGAATTTTGGAATGCTTTCACTTCTTTCCTTTCTTCTGAGACTGTGAGCTAGTTTTTCTACTAGAATATCCCTAGGAGTTGTCCGTCCACTTTCCAAAGGACTCTCTTGATGAGTGTCCCCTGCCTCCATGTTGGGCCTTCCTCAAGGTACTTCTCCCTGTGTGGCCACTTATGGGACCATGTTTTCATATTTTAGGTGGACTTTAAATTCTCTTTGTATGTCCTCGGTCCACATGGCTGGTTTCAGGTCCATGTTGCAGCTTCCTCTGTATATCGAATAAGCTTTGCAGCAAGACTACATTGATTTCCATTTTTTTCTCACTCCGTTATCAATATCTTGTTGTCAACCTTGCAACTATGTAATTATTATATAAGGATTCTTACAGTTTCAACTAGATTCGGAGGGGTCTCCACCACCCTCCTCTCGTCAAACTCGTCGACTCTATTGTGGGATCCATCCACCATTTCATAGAACGTCACCATAATTTAGAATTGAAGTTTTCTTGTTATTCATTCATTGTTGGAGTGCTGAAAAAATGCTTACCATTAGCCAATAGTCTATTAGTTTATGAACAACATACAATTCAAATTTATTAAATACACACAGAGTAGAAAGTTTTATTCTTTCCCTCAGAAAAAAGTTTTAACCAGACTTTATAGGGAAGTAGTAAGATAAGGTGTTAGTCTTAAGAGTTCTTTAAACATGGTTTTTAAGAGACACATCCATGAGCCCAAGCAAGCTAAGTGTTGTAACCATGCTCTAATACCAATTTGTAACACACCCATGGTGGGGACTCAAACTTTCGCTCTTCTTAGGAGAAACAAAACCCCCATTCGAGGTCTCTATTCCATTTTTCTCTTCCAGATATTTCCAGCCACGATATCCATGCTCCAAAATGAGCTCAGAGTAGGAATATATCCCTTCCTAATATCTTCGGGTTCTTTCATCCCCCTATGCTTTCATATGAACATGGGCTATGACCGAACGCCAAGACAACAAGTGCCAAAATGACTAACACATGAATCCTCTAAAGTGGAAAACCTCTGAAGTTCATGATCTAAAGACACCTGTGCCTTTGGCTTGGATGGCTCAAATCTACTTTGGCTCTTCTAACTTTGGGAGTAATAGCCTCTCGACACTCGCTTTCTATTGGAGTGATTACACTCGAAGTCGATGATCCATCGACATGTGTCTCCAACATATCGACAACTACAAATCACTTAGGATCTTCAGGCTTCGGGAGTGTCAACCTCTCCACACTAGCTTTCTCCCAGAGTTCTTACACCTGAATTTGATGATCCATCGACCTATGTCTACCACAGATCGACAAATGCAAATCACTTCGTCTCTTTGGGCTTTGAGAGTTTCAACCTCTCCACACTCACTTCCTCCTGGAGAGGTTACACCCAAAGTCGATGATCTATTGACACATGTCCTTTCTCTTAGATTGACAGCACAAATAGACTCCATTACTCCATGAATTTCCAAGGGAACTTGCAACTATCCACCTAGAAACTTTTCCAGGTCTGATGGTGTTGGAAGATTGGTTGTTGTCATTGATGTCAACCCTAGTCATGGGTTTTGGACCGCAAAATTGATGAAGGTGTTTGGACATGAAGGACAATGCACATGCAGATGCAACACCAATGGATGGATATTATACATCATGTTGTTTTCGGTGGTATGTGGCACGTCACGTGGATTTTCATGGTTGACGAGAAATGAATTTCTGAAGATGACAAAGTGAATTGAAGAAGGAAGTACATGTAGGCCCTAAAGATAATTAAAGAACAAAATTACAAAATAAGAAAGTGGCAGGTCGTACTTAATGTTAAAAGGAAGTGACATAAATGGTATAAATAAATATCATTATATAATCATTTGATACACAACTTGAATTTTAGAGGAAATCAGAAGTAAAGAAGGTCGGATTTCAAGGGAGGATGAAGTCTTTTGTTGATGTGTTCTAAGGTATGTTATTTTCAGGTCATCTTACCATTTTTGCTATAAATTTTTTTCTAGAACGATTCATATGGTCAAATGGCTATAGTATTGAGAAGACATATCAAGGTACCTGTGGTAAAAGTTTCATCTCTTGATTCGTTGTAATTATGGAGATACAGTCTGTGGAAGATAGGGTTTTTGACCAGTCCTAAAGCTAGTCAATAAACAGGTGTTTTAGGTAAAGAAGTCATAACTTCTTCATAGAGAATCCAAATGAAGTGGGAAAAATTGAATTGGAAATCATACGAACTGTAGTTTCTTATGTGCGAGTTTCATAATCTGATTTTAAATATTGAGCGCGGGAAATTCTGTACATGTTCGGTCTCCTGAGTAAACTAGAATTGAACAAAGTATACCATTCTCTCTATAACTTTTTTTTGGGTGGAAGGAAGGGGAAAGGATGGAGAGTTAAATCCTCTCTTAATATTGGAGGATTGTATCTTCCTCTTGGAGGTTTATCCCTCCCTTTACATTTGGAAGTTGTAGCTACATTTGGAAGTCATTACTTCCCTTGAACAATAACTATTGATTATTTCTCATATATTGTGCATGGTGTATTGTGGTGTATTGGTGTAAATCTTATAATATTGTTCATTTCTCATGGGATATATTTGAATGGTTTAAGTATAAGTTGAAAAAGGTTTTGAATTGTACTTGATACTGATTCACCCCCCTCTCAATATCAAAAATTGCTATCGAAGCAGGTTTCCTTCAGAACAGTTTAACCACTAGAAGGAAAATCCTGAGAAGAGATGGATGACCATGAGCACATTTCAAATGGGATTCAAAAATTTGATGGAATAAATTATGCATACTGGAGTGATAGACTGAAAACTTACCTAACAAATTTGGGAGTAGATATTTGGTACTCAGTTGTAAATGGCTATGTAATCCCAAATAATGCTCCAACCAATCCAAATGAGAAGAAGCTTATGAGTTGTAATTCAAAAGCCATACATGTTATTCTAGTAGCATTGGCACCAACCATTGCTAGTAAAGTGATGGGTTGTTGCACTGCTAAAGAGGTATGGGACAAACTCAAGAGTATCTACGAAGGTGATCCACAAGTTAAGCAGGTCAAGCTTCAATGACATAAAGTAGAATTTGAAAATTTGAAGATGAATGAAAAGGAAGATATTGCAACCTATATTCTTAGAGTTGATGAAGTTGTTAATGCTATTAGATTATTAGGTGAAGATCTCAATGAATCGTTGGTTGTACAAAAAGTGTTGAGATCACTTCTCTCGAAGTATGATGCTAAGGTCTCTGCCATTGAAGAAACTAGGGACTTGACCAAAATGACAATGGATGAATTGCATGGGTTTCTTATAGCATATGAAATGAGAACAAGTACAGAAAGTGACTAGCCAAACAATGAAGCAGCCTTTAAAGCCATTAAAAAGACAAAAGACAAGGATAATGACCTTGATGAAGAAATAGAAAATTTTGTAAGAAGGTTTCAAAAGGGAAGTGGAAGATACAAAGGTAAGTCTCCACTCAAATTCTTTAATTGTGGTAGAATAGGACATATTGTTGAAAACTGCTACTATAAAAAGAGAAGTCTCAACAATAAAAAGAGATTATACTCCAAGGATGATGACAACTCCTCAGATGAGAGTGATGAAGAAGATAATGATGGAGGAGAAGTCATCTTCATAACCCAAGAAACCCAGGATGATGATCACAAGAATTCTAAAGAAGAAGAAATCATTTGTGAAGAAGATTCAGACAAAGAAACCAACCTTGATTCCTTTTGGGGATACAAATACAATGTAGAGAGTGAACAAGAAGATGTGAATCTTTAAAAGTTGAATCATGTTGAAACTGAAAATAGCAAGCTTAGAAACACAAACATAATACTAAAAGGTGAATTGAGTAGTTGTGAAGAAGAGAATTACAAGCTTGAAAATACCATTAATAGCTTGGAGGAACAATTAGAAGATTATGAGAAATTGAAAGAAGAATTGGATCACACAAAAGGGGAGCTACTATTGACAACAAAAAAGTTGAAGAAGTTCGAAAAAAACACTAAAAAATTAGATGAGATCCTTAGCAATAAAATATCTCCAAATGACAAGATAGGACTAGGATATAATGATAGTTTGAAGACAACAAAACAAGAGAAGGAAGATGAAAGTGATGAAACCAACACTCCAAAATAAGTTGAACAAAAAGATAGAAGACTAGAATTCAAAAGGAATGAGACATCAAGAAGATCCTCTCCCATCAGGTATGAAAGAAATCATTCTGAAGGAAATTACAGAGGAATATATCATGAACCCAGATGGACCACACCACAAAGAATATCACTTACTCCCAGGTATAAAAATTTCTTTCTTGGACATTGTTATGCTTGTAGAAATTTTGGACACAAGGCAATCAATTATAGAATCAATGAAAGGAATAACTATGCAAGCTACGTGAATGGTGAAAATAGTAGAAATGGAAATGATCGTAGGCCTATCAACATAAATTATAATCCATTTGACCCATTAATGGAACACAATATTGTATGTTACAAGTGAAATAATCTTGGTCATAACGCACGAGATTATAGAGTGATGAAGGAAGATAATCATATGCCAAATGTATGTATACCAACTACAACATGGAAAAGGAAAGAAATTCCACAAAATGAAAACTGTCAAATAACATTGGTCGCTAAAGAATGCAAAGAAGAATATGAATGGTTCATAGATAATGGGTGCTCATTTCATATGACCGGAGATCAAAGAAAATTTGTCAGCTTGAAGAAAAAGGGTGGAAATGTTACATTTGGAGATGACTCATCTACTAAAATACTTGCAAAAGGAATTGTAAAACTTGGAAGTGAAAATGTAAAAGCAGGAAAAGTCCTATTGGTTGAATATCTGAAAACATAATCTCCTCACTGTCAGCAAAATATATGATCAAGGATACACTCTTACATTTGACTCCCAAAAATGTAAAATCAGAGAAAATAACTCAGGAAGATTGGTTGCAACTGCAACAAGAAGACCGAACAACATATACATCCTAGACATGAAGAAGAGAGAGAAGATAGTGTTGGAAAATGTTTAACAGGAAACATATGCTTGTCATTGATGGCAAGTACAACAATGAAGATGGCATGAGTATAGGAAGAATGTAATAGACGGGCACCAGAAGTATTTTGGGAAGAAGTTGTAGAGCAACCTCGATACGATCAAAAGAGATAGTGCAGAGGATGTTTGGTATGTCTTATAGGCAGCGTAAGCTTGTCACTGATGGAAAGTACATCAGTGATGATGGCTTGAGTACAACAGCGATGATCAATAGTGCAGTGATATTCAGAAAGACCAGCAATGCAACAATTGTCTAAATGCAACAATCCTCAGTCGTCAAATCGAGGATTGATCTAAACTATTGATCAGGAATGATGAAGTCCCGTAAATTTTGAGAAGAACTACTGATCATTGGATCCCATCCAAAGTTACCGACATAATGAGGGTCGTCAGATCTGAATTTAGACAAGAAGAGTGCGCTGAAGAGGAGGATAGATCTCAGGCGTTTGATCCAAGCGTGGAATCCGACCATCATTGGATCAAGTAGAAATTGCATGCTCTCTAAAGTACAAGGAGAAGTGGGCGTATAAAATCCCAGAAAAAGGAGGACCGTCCATCATCAGGCAAGACATGTGGGGAAAGATCATCACTTCCCTAACTGGAGAGTCAAAGGAATGATGTTCCCTATCATCTCGAAATCGCGATATGCGAAATTGCGATTCAATCTGAGCCATCAGATTCAAGATTGAATATGGATCGTTGATCCAAGTCCATTTCGGGGTTTCGAGGATCGAGTGTTGGAGATGTCAAAGAGTATTAACATCAAGAATCTCGATATCACGATATGCGAAATCGCGATGTAATTGCAACCGTCGAATCAAGATGTGATCTGGACTGTTGATCCGACTTCTTTACAGAGTTTTGTGGATCGGGACATTGAAGTGAAAAAAACACTAAACATCAAGCATGTCAAAATCGTGAAATGCGAAATCACGAAATGATCTGAACCATCAGATCAAGTGTTGATTAGGACCATTGATCCCATGCCATTTAAGGGTTTTGGGGATCGCGACTTGGAGAGGAAAGAACTCAATGCAACCAGAGTGTCGAAATCACGATATGCGAAATCACGATTTAATCACAGTCATTGAATCAAGATTAGATTTGGACCATCGAATCATAGGACATGTGGAAAGCAATCGAAATTTTGCTGACTTGGGGTCAATGGAGCACAGTGTTGAAACTCACAAAATGAGAAATAAAAAAAGCGTTTTATGCATAAGCGCATGGTCATATCCATTGGTCACATCGATAGAAGATGGAGGTAGAAGCTAGAGGTTCTAAGCTTGGCCACATAAATGCTGAAATGAATGCAAGATCTAATAAAGTTCATCTAATGGTGTAGATAAACCTGAAGGAGATTGGAGGGCTACTGATGCACGACACAGTGAAACTGCCAAAAACCATTGATGGCATCTGCCAGAGAATTTGAAGAGACCTTTGTGTGATCGCTAGAGGAGATGAAGAGTCTCCAAGCTTCATCCAATGAAGGAAGACTATTCTTAGAGGGGATTGATATATGGATGAGCGTTGAAGCCGGTAGCTGAAACAGAGAGGGTGAGCTCGACTGTAATAGAGAAGATGAAGATTCTCAACTGCAAGAGAGAAAAAGGAATCTCAGCATAACACCTAGTGATTATAGACACATGGGTTGAACTACCAGAGAATCTGAAGAGTCATGATGATGATTAGATAGAGCACTCGAGTTGTGGAGGAATTTGGCATGGAGTGAGCATGCAGAAGAATTGCGAATATTGCATGCACAAAGACAACAGAGACTATAAGAAGGTGGAAAAAGGAAGAGATTGGTTGTTGTCGTTGTGGAGGAGAATTGAGGTGTGTGCAAGGAGGTAGAGCGCAGGAGCATAAATGAACAGTTGAGGAATGGTTCATTGAAGGGATATGGTGCATAGAGAATAAAAGGCAGAAGAAAAAAAAGTGAAAGGTGGGTGCAGAAGACATTAATGCAGACAGGGTAGAGCAGTGTAACAGAATAGCAACAAGGCTGGTAAGTGATTGAATAACTTTATACCGCTATAATAAGTTTTAGTAACTAGAATTTACATTTCAAGGAGGTTGGGAGGTGCTAGGGAGAAATTTTGTCCTCAGAGGTTCAAGTGGGTGCTTGAACACAGGGAGTTGTAGCTTCCATCTGGTTGCAGCTAGAGAAACCAGGGTGGAAGGGTGGTGCAAGGGAGAACTATTGTTCTCTGTTATATAGTTTGGTTGCCTGTTTGATTGGAAGTTGGTGCTTCCATCCAGTTGGTGCTGGAAACACTCAGGGAGTTGGTGCTTCCTTCTAGTTGGTGCTAGAGAAACCGAGGAGTTGGTGCTTCCTTCTAGTTGGTGCTAGAGAAACCAGGGAGTTGGTGCTTCATTCTAGTGGGTGCTAGAGAAAACAGAGAGTTGGTGCTCTCAACAAGTAGCATCTTGCAAAATTGAGGTTGTAGCCTCATTATGAGTTGGTGCTCATATGTATGATAATGTAAAGAATGTAACTATTACTTATCATATAAAGAAAAAGAGGTTTTTACCCTGTATGGGTTTCCTCGGGAAATAATTGTCTCTGTGTTTCTCATATATGTGACTGATGTTGAATGTGCCATTGTTTATTTCCCTGCATTATTGTGAT
>ML789758.1:1143591-1155786 GCA_009831015.1 Picea engelmannii | reverse complement strand
ATTTCTCATATATTGTGCATGGTGTATTGTGGTGTATTGGTGTAACTCTTATACTATTGTTAATTTCTCATTGGATATAGTTGAATGGTTTAAGTATAAGTTGAAAAAGGTTTTAAATTTTACTTGATATTGATTCACCCCCCTCTCAGTATCAACAGATGGTCATGATCCTACCAATGTCGATTTTCTCATCGATCGACGGTTCACAGTGATTGCAGGGCCCCAACAAGTGCACTCTTTATCAGAGAGCTCAACCTCCGCAATTTGAAAGTACTCACCCAACTCGGTCTAATCGGAGTTGTTGATATTCCACCCCAACAATATCAATGACGTTGGTGAATTGCGGGCCGTGAGCTAGCACATCCGCTAATTTCACCTTTGTGCTCCACAATGATTCCCAACCATCAATTTAATTGAGCGGATGGGATTTGATTCGTTACCTCCAACGGGTCTCTAAGTCGATCTGACAACTCAAATAGATTGTCCTCCTGATGAATGACTCACATCCATCTTCGTTGTCAGTTTCTTAAGTCATCTACAACTCTTGTTACTCTGGAAGTTTGGGTAACTGTGACTATCGTGAATTTTGACATCTTAGAGCTTTGAACTCCCGAATCTCCAAAGCCTTCATGAGCTAAATCCTTTTAACATAGGGTTCCTAGACCCAAGTCACATGGACCTTTAAATGGCTCTCGGGCTATAAAATATACTCTTTAGCTGGGTTTTGACTAAGGTCGTGGGTACGAATTCAAGGTCTTTCAGATTACTGGTTTGAAGGAAACACCTTCCTAGTTCGCAACACCTTAATTTTCGATACTAGGCTGTGTAAAATTGTGAGGTTCTCATGACGGTAGCAATTACAAGAGGTTTTCTCTAATTTCAGAGCTGTGAGGTAGCTCCCTGGGGAAAACACCTTCGAGATCTAAACCGGGGTGCATGGGAAAAAAAGAAGAAGCACAAATCCTCAAGGAAAACAACGTATATACAAAAGTTAACCTTTTCAGTGCAGAACCATTTACAAATAAGTAAATACATGCATGCAACTATTAATTCCCAATTCAATGCATAAAGTATAGAAGCACTAGTAAGAACCAGAACCAGACAACGTGAAGTGACTGTTGGAAAGGGAGCCCATTTCCACCCAACCATAGGCTCAGTCAATCCTAATGGATTTACCACTAGCCACCCCCAAGATAGACCACAATGATTTTTTGATTGGATATCTTCTTCTAGATCAGATAGATAGGGACGAAGGTTACTCTCCTTCTCCCATCTCAGTCTCTATTTCCTGTGATCAGTAACACCCTTTTTTCACAATTCTTCCTCGAGTCCCATAGCTTCCACGCTCATCTCTGTACTCTTCGCGGATTTATTTTTTTNCCATGCTTTCCTTTCTTTCATTTCCTAGCAAGATTGTGTGTGGCCCGAATTCCCAGTCCTTGGTCAGGTCTAGAAGCCTTATAGATGGGTGATCTACCCCATCCCATCATTAACTCTTGAGGAGGTCTTCCCACCTACTAGTCTGATTATAATTCATTCCTGAGTCAGAGGGTTGTTCTAATCCTGAGCAATTAAATCCAGCATAGTACTAGTTCGGTGGAGGTTAACACAACCATTCTTGGTCCCCTCCACCACCTTTTCATAGCATTCACAGTCTCTCTTAGCACATCCCCTTTCCAACAGTCATGCAACACATATCCATTTTCTATTAAAATAGCAGAATTTACATTCATCGACCTTTTATACAAAGGTCCATTAAATCAAACATTCACACCTTTGAGTTTTCCATAGTTCCTTGGCCAATATAGTTATATTTACAAGCTGGGGGAACATAGTGTTACACTTTGAAATTTTCCTCTTTAAATCTGGATTTTCCTGTTCAGTTCTCATTTCATAGGTGGTTAGTAGCACTATATAAAGGGGTTCAAGTAATGTAATGGTATGTGAAGAAGAGAATTACTATATTTGGAGTTGAAGCTCATTAGGAGGTTTCCCCCTCGAAGAAGCAAGTGAACAGGAGAGGATCCCTTCCATAATAGGATCCATTGTATGGTGTTTATGTTGGATTACAGAGAGGGGGGGTGAATCAGTAATAGAGAAATTTAATCCTTTTTAACTATATAATGAAAGTGTTATATCAATGTATAATTATCATCCAATAATTGCAGAGTAAATAAACAATGAACAAATGAGCAATCATACACATACACAGTACACCAGTGTTTTTATGTGGAAACCCAAAGCAGGAGAAAACCACAAAATGTTTTTTATTATATGTATTGAAGAATTACATTCATTAGAAGCGCCAACTTCCTTTTTTTTCTAGCTACAACTGGAAGGAGGATCCATCCCCCTAGTTTCTTAGACTACAACATGAGGGAATCCCCAACTCCCCACATCTCTAGCTACAACTAGAAGGACACTACAACCCCTTAAGTTCTCCGACTATAACCAGAAGCTGGATACAACCACCTATCCTTTCCCCATCTAACCGCCCTGAAATATAAATGACAAATGTAGAAAAATTGTCACTGTCACTGAATCAACCACTGCCACTATCAACCTATCACTATCAACCTTTACCAATAACCTGTAACAACTTGTACCAATCAACCTACACCAAACAACCTATACCAATAACATGAGCCAACATATACCATGCATCAATCATGCATCAACCTTGACTCATCAATATGTAACAACATCATCAACTATACACCTCATGTATGTGCCAACTCATCAACTACTTATCTCAACCATGTATCCAACATGTAACTCAACCATATACCAAAGACATACACCAATATAACCATCAAAAGTTAGCTAACAATTCATCACTCTATCCATAAACCAAATACCATAAACCCTTACATAAAACCATGTGCCACAACCTCATTGTTATGTTTCCTCAAGATAAACCAACAACTTCAACAACATATCACAACCAAAAGACCAATACCTATATGTCAAATACCAACAACAAAATACTAATTGTATCCCTCAAAAAATCTGATATATGCAGCAATACTAAACATCCAATGCCATCTCAAGAGATAAACCCTATCTCACAAAACATACCTCAAACAAGATGTACCATATCTATCATAAATAGACCCCAACCATGTTGTTGCCGCTATTTTTCTGCCGCACTTTATCTGCTACGATTTTTCTGCCGCACTTTTTCTTCCGCACTTTTTCTACCGTGATTTTTTTGTTGCACTTTTTCTACCGCAATTTTTCTATCACACTTTTTCTACCACGATTTTTTTGTTGCACGTTTTCTGTCGCAAGTTTCCCACCACACTTTTTCTGCCGCACTTTTCCTGCCACCGTTTTCCTACCACACTTTTCTCTATCAATAATACCTGCCCAAATAACCTTTCACAAAATATATATTCAATGATATTCAATAGGTTCATGTGTGATTAAATAAGAGATAATTTCCTCTTATTTATACTTTCATGTAGCATCCCACTTTCCTTATTTTAGGGAGTTCTCCATTAAATTTATTATTTAAATAATTTCTTTTGCAAACACTTTGACTACTTTGACCTTTTGGGGCTTCTAGATGACTCATGAGGGTTCTCCAACTTCACATGGCCATAAATCTCTAACAGTGAGGAGTTATGTGATGTTCAACATACCACCAGAAATGGAATGACTTGTACTATCCATCTAGAATAGTCTTACTTGCAAATATATCAAAACTCATACCATTATCCATAAAAAAAACTTGGTTCCATTACCCAAACCTTTGTGCTACTAGAATTCGCTATCAGACTTTCTTTAAGGGTTGACATCAATGACAACCAACCCAATTAATCAACAGTTTCCCTACCTCATGGGCTTTCTCATAATAATGTGTGTTCCTTCTATATTGCTTTGTTAATCTATTGTGGTATTTCTGTGGTGAGTCTTTGTTAATCTATTGTGGCAGGAAGTGTCGAATTGTTTTTTTTGAAATCATCTATTTTTTAAATCAACTTTCCTTCTCGATTCAACTATGACCCTTTCCCACTATGTGGATGTATATTCTTATTTGGATCCCCATGACAGGTGTCATTCTTTGGAGCATCATTTTCAGTTGGTTATTGGGTTCCGATATCTTCGACATGGAGTTCACATGAGCACTTGGACATGGGATCTCGGTTTACAATGGAGGTTGAACTACTTCATCATGATGGCTTTCATTTCTACATGGGACCCTGGTTCTCTAGTATACTTCATCACTATGGTCCACACTTATCCATGGGACCCTAGTATATGGTTGTACACCCTCATAAAAAGAATTGAGGACAACGCTTTCATAAGGGGGATGGAATGTTAAGTATTTAGAGAGGTAGTGGGGGCGTCGGAGGGCCCATAGTGATAATAGTGGAGGCCATTCAATGTAAGGTGGACTAGGTCCACTATAGTATTAAATAATTCCCACTATGGTAGTTAGATATAATAAATGTAAAAGGACTTCTTAGAAGGTTTCGCTTCTAGACGATTCCTCCTTTAAAATGTTCTTAGGTGGTTAGTAGCACTATATAAAGGGGTTCAAGCAATGTAATGGGATATGAAGAAGAGAATTATTGTATTTGGAGATGAATATCATTAAGAGGTTTCCCCCTCGAAGAGGAAAGTGAATAGGAGAGTATCCCTTCCATAATATGATCCATTGTATGGTGTTTCCCTACCTCAAGGGTTTTCTCATAATAAAGTGTGTTTCTTCTATATTTATTTGTGGATCTACTGTGGTATTTATGTAGTCAATCTTTGGTACTTAATAGACTCTGTCTATTTTAGTTCCTTAGGTGTGCACTAGACTTGTGTAATATTTTCTTGATCGGGTTAATCTATCTGGGCAGTCAGGGATCTCTGGTCGAATCGTATGACCATGTTGTTTTTTTATTTCCTATCAATTCAATGAATGCTCATTCTTTTGACCATATTCTTTCTTTGGTTAGGATAATCGACCGGTTCACTTGTTCCAGTAATGGTGCAAAACTTGTCTGGGTGCAACACTTGCTCTTGATTTTTGGGTTTACTCTCTAATTGTTTCCAAGGGACTATTTTCTCTGTTTATCTTCTAGTATTTTGGTGTGAATGGATGTTTTATGAGTCGGTCATATAATTTATAGGTGGTCGATCATTTTGCACCTAATTCTAGTAATCGACTTCTTTATTGCTTACTTAATTTAGATTTCTTGATTTGTGTGTTCTTAATTTTCCTTATTGTATTGTCTTGTCTTTGTTTTATTTTTTCTATTTCTCCATTAGCTTTTCTTTCTACTCAAGTCGCCCTGAAGTTTTTCAACCAAGTCGGGTCCTATCGGTGCCCCCCCAAGGAGGTTTTACCTAGCAATACTTTTAGACATTTATGTGTGATATATTTTCAAATGGGCCCCATAACTAATTTCTTAAAAGGGTGCCCTTGTAGAATTTTCAATTGTACTGCTTGTTGGTGCAATTATATGCATAATATATTACCAAACATAAATTATCGAACGGAATTCGTAATCAACATAGTTGTTACACTATATGTGTCAGCAACATGTGGTTTAACTATATTTGATGAGTATATCATATATAAGAAACAAATCTAAAATTCCAACACTTTGTTTTCACACTTCAAAGATAACACTCTTCACAAAAAGAAAAATTCTTAGGAAAACATATGATTTAAGCTCTTGCTCAGGTGATGGATCTGTTCATTGTAGGATCATGAAGAATAAAGATGAACTTTGATTATGTCCTCTCGAGAAACTAAACTAAAAACAATTAACACTTTGCATACTCTTAAGAAGGAAACTCAATCAATATTAAAAGAAATACCAAACATAGTAAAACCCTCCAGTATAGGTGCATGTAGAGTGAGTGATAGAGGATTTGATTGTGCCTATGTTTGAAAGCTATAGTATAATCAATTTTGGAATAAAAGGCTAAATGTGGTGGAATACTCCATTATAGGCTCATGTATGGTGAAATATGGAGATCCAACCTGCCCTTAGATTTGTAGAACGGAAACAAACACTACAACATTTAGTCTAGACAAAACACTAAATCACTTAAATCGAATGATTGTTCTCACATACTCACACAAAGATGTCAAATCATTACTCAGAAATCATTACACTCAGAGATCTCACATTACAAACACAACTCTCACTTACTCAAGATTGCCACACATCCATGTGACCTGCTAATAAAGGTATCACTGAAACATGACAGAGGTGGAATTAGATGATGTAATCAAACATAAAATTACTCTGTTCACACACAAAAAGAACTAGAATCATATTCACAGTTAATTACAAAGAGACTTACCTTGATTGGATCGGTGGGCCCTTTTCGTACCAACAAGGAAGCTCTTTAAAGAAACTTACAGTAGAAATGATGTAAATGTACACATATAATCCATAAACTAAAATTATATCATTACTTGAGAAATAGGTGTACAACTAACAATCTTCAAAAATCAACCCTACAACATAACAATTCCTTATTTTTTTCTCATACCTATGAGATATTATTTATACATAAAATCCATGGAGGAATGGATGAAACCGAATCCCCAAACTCAAAAAACAATTTTTATAATTTTAGGATAAATCCCAAAAATCTGGGGTTTTCATCAATTTGGGCATATTTGAGTTATATATCCACCCATATATTCTAAAAAAATTCGAATTTTGGAAAAGCACTCACATGTTACTCAATTTTCCACATTCTAGACAAAACCCATTTCATATAATTTCTAGATTTGATTCCATCTGCACGAAAATCGAGGCACAAGTTGGCAATTTGAGATTTTTGCTAATTTTTGCAAAATCATTCCCCTTAAGATGGAAGTCCACACGTGTGATCTGGGTGAGTTATGTCCCATGCGTGCACATGTAGACGTCTCTCTGGACAAAAACCATGTCCCTGATTTTCTTCTCGAAGCATTTCAAATTTTCAAACTATTTCTAGTACATGATGATTGTTTATGTTGGTACTAGATGAGCACAACATTGGTACCGAATGAGCGCATAATTGGTATCGAATGAGATGAGTATTGGATGAACTCTGGAACATGTACCATAAGGATAGGGGTTGTTTTCATAAGGTCTTCTTAAATCATTCAAAGTAATTAGAGAGCTTAAAACATCAAATATTCAATCCAAATCATTAATAAATCATCATAAATCATGATTAAACACAAGTTACCTCATATGTACACAATAATGGCTAAAAGACATGTTTGTTGAGGAAAATATGCAGATAATGCATATCTATTAGGCAAAATTGGTCAGGATATGGGACAAGATAAGGCAATTGGAGGTGACAAAAAGGAGGCTCAACATTCCCCCCATGCCTTATCCATTGCATGTCCTCATGCAACAATGATCTTCAAAATTTCAAAATTGATGGAATTACTCACTCGATCAAGCATTCCCTGAAGTTCCACCCTTCTTCATCTCCATAAGTTCTCTTTTATGTAACCTTCTATACAATGTAAACCTCCTGGCCTATGCTTCACACTTCTTACCCATGAAAAAGTAGTTATGATGGCAAAGTGTAGTCATGAGTAATAGATTGGATCTGTTAGTGATTTGATGTGAAGCCTTATCCGATTTGTTGTGGATCATAATTAGGATAAATGGATGGATTTGAATCAAATATGATTATACGATAGTGGCCGGGAGTTTTCATAACAAATTTGACTAATAGGCCCCCTGCGTAGATCACCTTAAAAAATAAAAGTGATATAAGCATAGTTTAGATCTGATTTGAAGAGAGGAACCCATAAAAGAATACATCCCAAGATGATTAACTTATTTATTATCCAAGTTTATAGAGATAAAGCTCTTCTTGCTTAGGTAGGGTGAATCACATATACTGAGGGTCCCACTTTCATGAAAACCTATTTATTTTAAAGATAGAACCCTAAAGTGGATACTTGAAGGTTCTTAAGAACATCATTTGAGTGATATAAAGGTCATTTCCTAGCTTTGATTTGATAATGATTGCTTAAGAATGAGACCCAAGGGTTTTTGTTTTGTTTTAGGTGTGTCAATTTATGTTTTTCAACTCTCTGTACCTGTCATAGCCCCATTGCCAGTAGGCCTATTCGGTACCCCGACAGATTTTCCATAGTACCATACAAGCATGGCCTCACTGCCATCATTCCTATTCAGTACCTCAGCGGGTTTACTTGTACTTCTTGATACTTCCTTTTTAACATATTACTCAAAAGATTTAGAATGACGTATATTTCTCATTGACAACTTTAGAGTATAAGGAAGGCAGGTGGTACGAGAGTGTTTTAGAGTTATTAGGCACATAATTAATTGTTTCCAACTATCCCAAGGGTGACATCATCCACATTAGCCTTAAATCTCATATATTCAATGTATAATGGAACATCTCAGATAATGACTAAGAGGTCCCTACAGTTAATCCTATTAGGGTTCCCATGAAAGTTCATTGAGGTTTTGCAGGGGCATTCCACCACATGAGGTTTTCATCAATAAATCCCAAGAGAAACTTATAAAGAGAAACTTGGATAAGAACTTGTTAAATCAAGTAGGTTAGTTTTAAACAGAATGGTGTCACCACTTTTCAATGGGTATTTCAATTATTAATCACTTTTTCAAAATGATGATGTAATAAGACAAGTGCACCCATTATCATTTAGAGCTAAATGTGAAAATATCTCCCTAAAGGATATCAAGGATGATTCATTTAGGGGTGAGTGTAGCAATGTAGGAGGAAGATGCACATGAGAGTAAAGAATAGTTCAACACAAGACTTAAATGATCCTTTATAGAAAGAACATGAAAGGAATAGCCTGTACCTCCAATTACCTGAAGTGAAAACAATTTTAAGTACATGACAAAGAACATATCACTTTGGCATTAGTACCAGATTGGTAACTGGTATTGGAACATGTTTCTGTAGTACCATAATAGATAGTACCAGAACAAGACTCTGTAGTACTGGAATAGAATAGTACTGGAACAGGACAGTACCAGAACATGATTCTATAGTACCGGAACAGAACAGTACCAGAAAAGAACAGTACCGGAACAGGTCTTTATGATCTTCAAAATGGAATTTGCAGACCTCACGGTGTGACTAGAATACTCTTAGTTTCATGCTTATGTGTATTGTGGGAAAAATTATGTAGGTAAATAATGCAGAAATTTGGTACTTGTACCAGAATTATCGAAATGACTATTAATTTCCATTATTGAACATGTTGATTTGGATTTGCTGACGGAAGCTTAAAAGAATATGAAGTTCCCAACAACCACTCTCCCATGCCTGAGGTTTTTCATGCCCTCATGCACACAATGTGATACGCTAAAAAAAATGAGGGTTTCTGAGAGGGCTACAAACAACTACTAAAAATAAAAAACCAATAGAACTAATTAAAACTAGATTTTTATTCATGCTTACAAATAGAAAATTCAGGGGAAATGTCAAAAGTTGAACAATGCATACATTATTCATGATTTATTTGACCAAAAATGATTATCTATGAATAAAATAGTATGGAATTAACATTTAGTTTCAATTTCTATTAAAAAGATCACTTAATCGATCATCCTTGTGAAATAGTGGTCTTAAAATAGATAGGTGATGATAAAGCACAAATGCATATTTTTTAACAACTTAAGGAAAAAGAATAAATTTGAGGAAATAGGTCATGAAGTACTCCCTTAAGTGTTCTCTTCCATTGACAATGATGCCTTCTCCGCTTTTGAAAACACCCTTCCAATATTATGTGTGCATTCAGAGGATGAAGAGATTATCTTCTCATAAAATTCCAAACAAAATTGTCATAACTTTTAGAATGAAATCTACTAGAGGAACAAAAGACCTTAAATTGATTGCTTTGTTAACTTTTAACATTCCCATTTATGAAAAGTATGAAAGATAGGGTGCATTTCACTTATATGCATAATTTATTTATTTATTTACTATCCTACTCTAATTGAACAAAATAAAATGTCCTTCAAGTATAGGAATACTTCTAGTGAAGACATGTACGTAACAACGTTAGAAATATATTCATACCCGGGTTTAAAAGATAAATTTTAATGCATACCAGAGTATGAAGGACCAACTACTTTGATGATGAGATCAAACAATAATGAAAAGTAAAAGAGCAGTGTGACTTGATAACTAATTGGAACTGTCTTTCAATAGGATCATTATATTCTTGTTTCTCTTCTTTGTTTAGGTCACACAGTGTGTCCTCCTTTTCCATGCTACATAGTTATATTCTTGAAGATGATTGGTCTTTGGAGTACATATAGGATCTGTTGAGAGGCATGCTAAGAAATCCTCAATCTCAGGTTCCAATGGTTGCTCTCCATTGAATTCTATCCATGATTCTTTAGTCTCCTCACCAAATTGACAAGAGGAATCCAAAGGGAATTCTAAATATTCTTGTGGAGAGACAAATAAATTATTTATTGTTGTCAAGATATGCTCTTCTTGAGAGGTGGATATCCTAGCTGCTGCTAGAATGTGAGAAAGTTCTTGGAGGAACATTCTTCAATCTCTTGATCATCCATGAATTACTCTAGTTGGTTGATGATCCCTGTCTCACAACACAAATTAGTACTCAAGGGTTCTTACAACACCCAAAAAATGATTTATCATCAAATATTTGAATTTTAAAACTAAGAAATTAAAACTATTTGAAAAAATAAAACACACTAAACTTGAACTCCTTGTGTTACCAGGACCTTGTTGTCACCAGGTTATCAGTTTGCACAAGTCATCTCATCATAAATAAAATTAAATTTTCATAAATAAAAACACACTTTTGCATAAAATAAGGAAAAACACACTTGCATTAAAAGAAAAACACATATGCATGAAAGGAGGAGGACAACCCAAATTTGGAGCAACCCCACTAAAGTGGATGCATAGGCTCTTCCCTCATGTCTTATTGTCTTTTCTCCACCCTTAGTTCGTCCATAAAACCAATCCAAAACCATTAAATCAATCTAATTCAAATACTACCTATTACCATTTACAACTCCCTGACAACGACACCAAAATGTTGGTGCAATTATATGCATAATATATTACCAAACCTAAATTATCGATCGGGATTCGTAATCAACATAGTTGTTACAATATATGTGTCAGCAACAGGTGGTTTAACTATGTCTGATGAGTATAGCCTATATAAGAAAAAAATATAAAAAACCAACACTTTGTTTTCACACTTCAAAGATAACACTCTTCACACAATTCAAAAATTATAAAGAAAAACTAATAGGAAAGCATATGATTTAAGCTCTTTATCAGGTGATGGATTTGTTCATTGTAGGATCATGAAGAAGAAGGATGAACTTTGATTATATCCCCTGGAGAAACTAAACTAACAACAATTAACACTTTGCATACTCTTAAAAAGGAAACTCAATCAAGCTTAAAAGAAATACCAAGCAGAGTAAAACACTCCATTATAGGTGCATGTAGGGTGAGAGATAGAGGTTTTGAGTGTGCATGTTTTTGCAAGATATAGTCTAATCAATTTTGAAAGAAAAAACTAAATGTGGTGGAATACTCCATTATAGGCTCATGTATGGTGAAATATGGAGATCCAACCTGCCCTTAGATTTGTAGAACAAAAACAAACTCTTCAACATTTTGTCTCAACAAAACACTAAAGCACTTAAATCAAATTATTGTTCTCACATACTCACACAAAGATGTCAAATCATTACTCATAAATCATTACACTCAAAGATATCACATTACACACACAACTCTCACTTACTCAAGATTACCACACATCCATGTGACCTGCTATTAAAGGTATCACTGAAACATGATAGGGGTGGAATTAGATGTTGTAATCAAACATAAAATTACTATGTTCACACACACAGAAAACCAGAATCATATTCAAAGGTAATTACAAAGAGACTTACCTTGATTGGATCGGTGGGCCTTTGTCATACCAAAAATGCAGCTCTTAAGAGAAAATTACAGTAGATATGATTTAAATGCACACATATAATCCATAAACTGAAATTATATCATTAGTTGAGAAATAGGTGTTGGAAGATTGGTTGTTGTCATTGATGTCAACCCTAGTCATGGGTTTTGGACCACAAGATTGATGAAGTTATTTGGACATGAAGGAAAATGCACATGCAGATACAACACCCATGGATGGATAGTATACATCATGCTCTT
>ML789758.1:1101733-1124208 GCA_009831015.1 Picea engelmannii | reverse complement strand
GTCCTTATCTATGATAGTCCTGAATGGATTTCCTGAACAAGTGATTAGATCGAGCTATAAGATCACTAGGGTTACTAAAATATTGATGGGTGTTAGGAAATATGTTGTTGAAAACATTAATAAAACACTTGGAATTATCATGGAAACTCTAGAAATTGCTATAGAGGCAAGTGTTATGATGAGAAGAGTCTGTTCACATAAGGAATTATTGCAAAAGGACATACAAATTGGTGAACATTTTTAGAAAAATGTAGTAAGTAATTTCATTACAAGAATATCAAACATGGACGAGATTACAATATGGAAACATGATTTCCCTTTTAAAAATAGATTGAAGCAAATACAAGTTGGCTAGCTTGGAAGGATTGATACCCTCTAAAAATTGATCACCACTTGCGATGCTATTGAAGGAAGGATAAGTTCATTGTTTCTCGCGGTGAAAAATATCATCAAGGAAATTGAAGGCACACCCTTAATAAGGGATTTGATGTTATTGACAAGAGATCAAATGGAATATAAGCTAGGTATACTAGGCGTCATAGGGGGAACATAATTTGTTGACATCACAAACTTTCCAAAAGATGAGATCTAATGTTGGTTGGTTAGTTTCATGAATGAGAATGAAGACCGAGTGTTTATTGCACAAAAATGGCACAACACATTGAAGATGATTGAATATGAGTTGTTTGTGGTTAGATTTAAACAAGATATAACCATAACATTATTATGTGAGTATATTCAAGAATGGTTAAAGGGTGTGTTAGAAGCAATAGATAACCCACCTTGATCTTGAAGATTAAAGAAACAATTATAAAAATTTGAACCAATGATGTCAATGTTTATTTAAAGGGAAAGAAAAGAAAGCACAAGGCATAACCACTAGCACCCACTTCCAGTTTTGTGAATGTAAGCCTTGTTTGAAACATTTCCCTCTATTCCCTTCTTTCTCAGTCTAAAACCATCCAGTCTNGTTATCTGAATGCTACTGTTTTTTTACAAGACCAATTTTTGACTGCTTCCTATTATCTTCTAGGTCACATCTGCCTAATATATGGTCTACGAGAGCCATGTATTAGTCTATTAGGACAAGCTTATTTCTTATTTTCGCATTTTAAAAGCATCATGAGTATTATGTAGTGTTTATTGTGCACACATTTTATTTGATCTTGAACAACTAATTTATACTTATTATTTAAACTCTGCAGAGAACTCATGACTTTTGTGGTTTTTGACTTTTATTTGAACATGAAATCTCAAGAATTATTTTCCTTTACATCCTTATGGTATGAATGTCACAAATTCATTTAAAGTTCTTTGAAAATTAGGATATTTATTTCTTTGTATTTTGTTTTTATTGCTTCAAATGTATTTCTTTCTCTTGCTATGGTATGGGAAATAGTTATGGTGGAATAGAAGAAATGGATTTTTCTTTCTTCATGATCAATTTTTTTTCCCTTGGTATGTTCATGGCATGTTCTACTTGTGGGAATTAAAATGTTTGATGAATGAAAAATATGTTGTTCAGAAATATTGATATAATTGTTATCTAAGTGAGAAACAAAGGAATGCCACCTTTATATAAAAAAAGGTATCTCTAACTTCCCATCAGAATGCCCTATAAGGTTGTCTCATGTCCTTGACAAAAAAAGAGATCAACAACTCTTTTTTTATTTTCTAATAACTAGTCTTCATTTGATCTAAGGAAATAGTTTAACAACCCGAGACCTTTCTTAGATGTAAGGAAATAGGTTAACGACCCAAGACCTAGATACATATAGAAAAAGTGGAAGTTTGTCCCCTTACATGTGGGGCCTTGAGATTTTATCAATAGAGACTAAGCTAGTAACATTGAGTATTGTAGAATTTTTCTTGCTATGATATATGTGTGTGTGTGTGTGTGTGTGTGTGTTAGAAAAACATGATCGTGGAGCAATAAAATAAAACAAATGTGGAAATAAAACATAGAAAGATACACAATACAAAAGAGACATAGATATACGTGGTTCACCCAGTGTGGGCTACATCCACCAGAGAAATTGCCAGGTCCTTCCTTTATTATTATCAAGAAAACAAAGAGATACAACCTACAACACACCTATTGTAACTTCTTCTTATTTCTCTCATAACACAATATTCGCAATAATACATAGCCACAATACAATTCCCTCACAAAAGAGTGTTTCTTTCTAGGAAAAAAAATCGTAATATAATATCTACAGTCAGATATGTGACTTAATGATGAGCGGTCAAGATTGACTATGAAATTACAATATACATTTATAAGGTAATTTTTCCTTTGGGGGCTTCACCCCTAAACACCCACCGAGGTCCTGCTGGCCCCCAGATTCCGCAGGGGGGGAAATCCCCCCCTACAACCCCCCCACGTAGAAGGGTGTACAGTCTTCATGGGGTATAAATATGGCTGAAAACAAAGACCTCTGAATCAGGAAGATAATCAGGCTCCACAACCAACAATCTCCCACTTGGAGACTGATCATGACAACTTCACTACTACTGTACCTGATGGACTATGATCCACCTTGGACCTGTAAAATTTCTCATCTTCACCTTCATGCTTGAAGGCCAACTCAAACTGAGCAGAAACTCATTTTCTCCCTGGTTACTCCCTTTGTTAACATGTCTGTAGGATTCTAGCTAGTATGTATCTTTTCCAACTTCAAATGTCCATCTCCCAAGAAGGATCGTATGAAATGGTACTTGAGTTGTATATGATTAGTCTTTGAATAGAATGTTGAGTTCTTTGTAAAATGAATGACACTCTCACTTTCACCGTACAACTTGCTATTCTCCTTCTTCTTTCCCCATTCCTCCATAAACCTTTGTAACCAAATCATTTCTTTACTAGTCTTTGTAGAAGGATCATTCTCTTCTTCTTTTGTTGAAAGTGCACCAACTTTTTGTAGTTTTGAAATCCAAATTATTGTTGTTCCACCTATAGTAAAAACATACCCCGTGGTGCTCCTCATGCTATCTTTATCACCTACCATATTTGAATCAACATATCCCTGTAGAACATTTTTTAGACCTCCAAAACATAATGCATGAGTAGAAGTACCTCTCAAATACCTAAGAATCCACTTTCATGCCTCCCAATTTTCTTTACCTGTATTGTTGATATACCTGCTCACAACTCCCACTGCATGTGCAATATCTGGTCTTGTGCAAACCATTGCATACATCAAGCTGCCAATTGTTGATGAATAAGGGACCCTAGACATGTATTTGATCTCCTCTTGTGTCTTGGGACACATTTCTTTAGTTAATTTGAAATTGTTGGAAGATTGGTTGTTGTCATTGATGTCAACCCTAGTCATGGGTTTTGGACCCAAGATTGATGAAGGTATTTGGACATGAAGGAAAATGCACATGTAGATACAACACCCATGGATGGATAGTATACATCATATTGTTTCTGGTGGTATGTGGAACGTCACGTGGATCCTCTTGGTTGAGTAGAAATGAATTTTTGAAGATGACAAAGTGAATTGAAGAAGGAAGTACATGTAGGCCCTAAAGATAATTAAAGAAAAGAATTACAAAATAAGAAAGCGTCAGGTCATCCCTAATGTTAAAAGGAAGTGACATAAATGGTATAAATACACATCATTATACATTGATTTGATACAATTCGAATTTCATAGGAAATAAGAAGAAAAGAAGGCCGGATTTCGAGGGAGGATGAAGTATTTTGGTGATGTGTTCTAAGGTATGTTATTTTCAAATATCTTACCATTTTTGCTATAACTGTTTTTCTAGAATGATTCAGATGGTGAAATCGCTATGGTATTGAGAAGACATATCAAGGTACCTCTGGTAAAAAGTTCATCTCTTGATTCGCTATAATTATGGAGATACACTCTGTGGAAGATAGGGTTTGTAACCAGTCCTGAAGCTAGTCAATAAACAGGTGTTTCGGGTAAAATAGTCATAACTTATTCATCGAGAATCCAAATGAAGTAGGACAAATTTAATTGGAAAGAGTACGGACTATATTTTCTTGTGTGAGAGTTTCATAATCGGATGTTAATTATTTAGCGTGGGGCTTTCTGTGCAAGTTCACTCTCCTGAACATACCAGAATTGAATAAAGTCTACCATTCTTTGTATAACCTCTTTTTGGGGAGGATTCAAGGAGTGAAAATTGGAGGAGTTTCATAAAATACATTGAGTAATATTATCTACAGGATCAGAGTACTCCAAGAATTGAAGAATTGCAGAAATTGAAGAAGTCTCGGGAAGCATTATCAGGTTCTATGTGATGATTGTTTGATGGTGATGATTTAATGTAAAGTTTTATTATCTCTCATATATTCTTGGGTGGAAGGAAGGAGCAAGGATGGAGAGTTCAAATCTCTATTGATATTGGAGGATTGTATCATCCTCTTGGAGGTTTATCCCTCCCTTTACATTTGGAAGCTGTAGCTACCTTTGGAAGTCATTACTTCCCTTGAACAATAACTATTGATTATTTCTCATATATTGTGCATGGTGTATTGTGTTGTATTGGTGTAACTCTTATACTATTGTTCATTTCTCATTGGATATAGTTGAATGGTTTAAGTATAAGTTGAAAAAGGTTTTAAATTGTACTTGATATTGATTCACCCCCCTCTTAGTATCAACAATTGGTATCAGAACAGGTTGCCTTCAGAACAATTTAAGGTTGGAAGGAAAATCTTGAGCAAAGATGGATGACCATGAGCACATTTCAAATGGGATTGGAAAATTTGATGGAAGAAATTATGCATACTGGAGTGTCAGGAAACATTATCAATAAAAGTATTTTTTTTGAATGCAATAATCCTAAGTTTTTCTAGTTGCATCATCAATAAAAGTAACATAATAACGAGATCCACCAAGATATGATACATGAGTTGGTCCCCATACATATGTATGCACAACCTTTAACCTTTCAATCTTCTTTTCTTTTCCAACTCTGATAATTTGACTCTCTTCTATTTTCCATAAACACAATCCTCACATAAATAAAAATCAATTTGCTTAAGATCTAGCAACAAATTTATTTTGTGAAGTATCTGCATCCTCTTCTCACTCATGTGTCTAAGAGTATGATGCCATAGTGTTGTATCCACTCCTGTAGAAGCTAAAGAGATACAAGAATCAATATTACCAGTACATAAATACAATGTACCTACCTTCTCTCCTTTTGCTATCATCAATGATCCTTTGGTGACCTTCCACACCTTATCTGTAAATATAGATATACAACCTTTACTTTCCAACTCCCCTGTTAAAATTAGACTTGTCCTTAGATCTGGTACATGTCTTACCTCTTTCAATAACCATTAGTTTCCATTATTTTTCTTTATTTGTACCTTACCCCTTCAAATAATTTTGCATGGTGCATCATCACCCAAATGAACCTGTCCAAAATCAACTTGAACATAATCTAGAAAATGTTTCCTATGGGGTATGACATGAAATGATGCCCCTGAATCTACTACCCAAGACTCAGAAATATTATCTACAGAAAGAATCAAAGCATCTTGTAACACATCACCTGTTACTTTTTCTTCTTATTTTTTCTCTTGTTGTCCATCTCTTTGTTTCTTTGGAGCTCTACAGTCTTTCTTTAGATGTATTTTCTTCCCACAATTCCAACACACTATCTTTCCTAGTCTGGATTTGGATCTTCCCTTCCTGGAATTCCCATAGTTCCCTGAGCCATTTCCTCTATCATTTTGTCTTCTCGTGTTCTCCACAGTCAACGCATCACCTGATGTCTCACATGTGTTTTTCCGTCACATTTTGTCGCTAAGGATAACACCAACAACATCATCAAATTTTAGAGTGTTTGAACCAGAGACAGAGTTACTTACAGCCATGACCAAGCCATTCCAACTTTCTGGCAATGAGCACAAGATTAGAAGATCCCTCACCTCATCATCAAAGTCCACTTTTACATAACATAGCTGATTAGTAACCATATTAAATTCATTTAAATGATATGCAACATACCCACCTTCTAACATCTTCATATCAAATAATCTCTTCATTACAAATACCTTATTGGACACCGATGGTTTTTCATACAATTTAGTCAATGCGTCCATCAGCTCCTTCGTTGTCCTTTCTTTTGAAATATTGAAAGCCATCACGATGCCGGGCTCAGTCGTATTGTTCATAATTCCTTTCTTTCAAGAACTTCCCATTCTTCGTCCTTCATGGTCGTCGACTTCTTTGATATTCCGCCCAATGGTAGGAATAGATCCTACTGATATAAATAATCATCCATCTGCATCTCCCATAACTAGTAGTTTTGGTCGTTAAATTTCTCGACCCTAAACTTTCCATCTTCCGCCATTTCTCCCACTCGAACTAGGAACCCTCTTTTCCTACGAGTTACCTTTCGCTCCGATACCAGTTGTTAGAAAAACAGGATCACGGAGCAATAAAATAAAACAAATGTGAAAATAAAACACAAAAGATACATAATATAATAGAGACACAAATATACGTGGTTCACCCAGTGTGGGCTACGTCCACAAGAGAAATTCTTATTATCCGGAAAATGAAGGGATACAATCTACAACACACCTGTTGTAACTTCCTCTTCTTTCTCTCATAGTCTCCTTATATTCGCAATAATACACAGTCGCAATACAATTCCCTCATAAAAGAGGGTTATTTTGTAGGGAAAAAAAAACTAACATAATCTCTATCGTCAGATCTGTGACTTAATGATGAACGATCAATATTGACTATAAAATTACAATATATATTTACAAGACAATTTTTCCTTCGGGGAAAAGCCCCCCTGCAACCCCCCATGTGGAGGGGTGTACAGTCTTCATGGGGTATAAACACAACTGAAAACAAATACCTCTGAATCACGATGATAAACACGCTCCACAACCAATTATATATATATATATATATATATATATATATATATATATATATATAAAATGTATTTTTAGTTTCATTTTTATTTATAAGACTTACATAGTTATCTCATATTAATTTATAAAGAAATAATTTTGATAGAAATATTTATTCTACCAAATTTACCAAAAATTTACACATGACTTTAATAACTTGAAATACACTTTGTGATAAATAAAACAACCCACAAGAACAAAATGATGCAAGAACTTTTTACAACACATTTAAATTCAAAAGCACATTAAAATAAAATTGTAAAATGAAAATGGTACAAATGAGTGAAATACATATGAGCATGCTAAATATGAGCATGCTAAAAATGTGGCATATATGAGCACCATAAGAATGATGAGGCATATAAGAAAAGATTTCATTATAACTTGATTTAAAAAAATAAAGTGCATGATGGTAGAGATATGTCATAAAGCAACATGCAACACTCACCTCGATGAGGATGCATGTGAGGAGGAATGTGAAAGTAAAGAGAGAGTACACTAGATATTAAATGTGATAGGTGTATTATATATATGAAAATGAAAATGAGTAGAAAACTTCCTCTCATAATTATCTAAATATATAGTTTAGTGATATATTTATATGTTAAAAATTTAATTCATAAAATAAATTTATGTTTTACTTAAAAATTATATATTTTAGAAAAAGAACATAAACTCAATATTAATTCAGTATACATCATAAAACATTTCTTTAAGTGGGAAAATATCAACACCGTCTTAATCATTGAACCAAAACGTATTCGCTGAAAAAGCCATCGACATCGACATAGACATACAATCAAAGAGAAAAATATTTTGGAATCTTTTTGCTTGTTACGTAACCAACGAATCCAAACACAATCTTGCTCGATATCTCCTTTTGATACGGATATTCATATCAGACTTCCTCAAATGCCACATCATGCAATTTGTTTTGTTACCAGATATTCCTCTTAAACTCCTTCCTTTGAAGTACCAAACCATCAAATTTGGCTACAATACTTACCACAGAAAATAGACTGAAGTTTCACCTGTCCTCTCAGTACTTGTATAATCAGAGCAGGAAGAAATTGGACGGTCGGCAGGGCTGTCATTTCATTAGATAGTCATGTATATATGTGTGATATTTTGTTACCAGACGGTTACATTCCTTAACGGTCTAGTTGGTCAAATATAACTTCCTATCTAACCTACTCTCCTAACCAAATATTGTAGTTGACTTGGATGGTCAACTGGTTGGTCTAGTCGGTGAGGTAAACTAGCCCCTACAACACCTTTGAATATGGTCAATATTACATTCAAAAGTTCATCAAGCCTAATTGAGATGGAAATATTCTTTGAGTATTTTAATATCAAATAAGTTGAATCCCATAGTGGCTTTGATCCTAAAGGTGTTTTCACCTCTCATATGGTTTCAATCGACTATGCCTCAGTTTTTAATAGGTTGGAATAAATTACATAAGGAGGTGATAATAGCAAGGAAACTCACATCGAAGCTAAGGTGATGGCCACCCCAAGAAAAACTACTCCCAAAAAGAATAATCAAGCCACCCATGAAGATGCACATACAAGGGAAAGTTAAAATTTTGGTGCAATAGAGGTTCCTCTCCTAGAGGGAAACAAGAAAACACAACATAGACAAAGGGGAATATCCATATCCAGTGGTGACGGTGGTGTAGTTCATCACTCCCATAAGTGTTCCTCTTCAAGCCACAAGAATCAAGAAGTTAATATTGGAAAAAGAGAGAATAATGAGGGATGTGCGGGTGATGGAGATGATGGGGATGCCCCTCGATATTATTTGGAGATAACACATGTTTTTACTCATTTTCCCAAGAGAAAGAGAAATCCAAATGAAGGAAATACTCAAGACTCCATAGGTTTGGAAACAAAGGTGACTCACATGGAAATCGATGAGGTCAATGATGTGTCCGCATGGGCCACAGTACAAATATAAGAAAGTAAATTAATAGAAGAGGAGTTATCCCTAGATGGGCCAACAATATCTTAGGAAGAGTCTGTGATTCTTCACCATGCCAAATATGATTAAAAATACAAGAAGATACAAATTGAAAAGTTCAATCCAAAGGATAAAAGAGTGACATAAAAGTGGAGCTCTAAAATTGAATTCAAAGGTCTAAGTCCCTCATGGGTCCTTAGGTTTCATCAAGCCATGGGTGAGGAATTATCCCACTAAAAAATAGAACAAGAGTTATATAATGCTAGATTGAAGAAGAGGATAAGGAAACTCAAATATGCCCTTATCGAGAAGGCATTATTCACAAAGTCCTTATCTATGATAGTCCTGAATGGATTTCCTGAACAAGTGATTAGATCGAGCTATAAGATCACTAGGGTTACTAAAATATTGATGGGTGTTAGGAAATATGTTGTTGAAAACATTAATAAAACACTTGGAATTATCATGGAAACTCTAGAAATTGCTATAGAGGCAAGTGTTATGATGAGAAGAGTCTGTTCACATAAGGAATTATTGCAAAAGGACATACAAATTGGTGAACATTTTTAGAAAAATGTAGTAAGTAATTTCATTACAAGAATATCAAACATGGACGAGATTACAATATGGAAACATGATTTCCCTTTTAAAAATAGATTGAAGCAAATACAAGTTGGCTAGCTTGGAAGGATTGATACCCTCTAAAAATTGATCACCACTTGCGATGCTATTGAAGGAAGGATAAGTTCATTGTTTCTCGCGGTGAAAAATATCATCAAGGAAATTGAAGGCACACCCTTAATAAGGGATTTGATGTTATTGACAAGAGATCAAATGGAATATAAGCTAGGTATACTAGGCGTCATAGGGGGAACATAATTTGTTGACATCACAAACTTTCCAAAAGATGAGATCTAATGTTGGTTGGTTAGTTTCATGAATGAGAATGAAGACCGAGTGTTTATTGCACAAAAATGGCACAACACATTGAAGATGATTGAATATGAGTTGTTTGTGGTTAGATTTAAACAAGATATAACCATAACATTATTATGTGAGTATATTCAAGAATGGTTAAAGGGTGTGTTAGAAGCAATAGATAACCCACCTTGATCTTGAAGATTAAAGAAACAATTATAAAAATTTGAACCAATGATGTCAATGTTTATTTAAAGGGAAAGAAAAGAAAGCACAAGGCATAACCACTAGCACCCACTTCCAGTTTTGTGAATGTAAGCCTTGTTTGAAACATTTCCCTCTATTCCCTTCTTTCTCAGTCTAAAACCATCCAGTCTTGTTATCTGAATGCTACTGTTTTTTTACAAGACCAATTTTTGACTGCTTCCTATTATCTTCTAGGTCACATCTGCCTAATATATGGTCTACGAGAGCCATGTATTAGTCTATTAGGACAAGCTTATTTCTTATTTTCGCATTTTAAAAGCATAACGAGTATTATGTAGTGTTTAGTGTGCACACATTTTATTTGATCTTGAACAACTAATTTATACTTACTATTTAAACTCTGCAGAGAACTCGTGACTTTTGTGGTTTTTGACTTTTATTTGAACATGAAATCTCAAGAATTATTTTCCTTTACATCCTTATGGTATGAATGTCACAAATTCATTTAAAGTTCTTTGAAAATTAGCATCTTTATTTCTTTGTATTTTGTTTTTATTGCTTCAAATGTATTGATTTCTCTTGCTATGGTATGGGAAATAGTTATGGTGGAATAGAAGAAATGGATTTTTCTTTCTTCATGATCAATTTTTTTTCCCTTGGTATGTTCATGGCATTTCTACTTGTGGGAATTAAAATGTTTGATGAATGAAAAATATGTTGTTCAGAAATATTGATATAATTGTTATCTAAGTGAGAAACAATGGAATGCCACCTTTATAAAAAAAAAAGGTATCTCTAACTTCCCATGAGAATGCCCTATAAGGTTGTCTCATGTCCTTGACAAAAAAAGAGATCAACAACTCTTTTTTTATTTTCTAATAACTAGTCTTCATTTGATCTAAGGAAATAGGTTAACAATCCGAGACCTTCCTTAGATGTAAGGAAATACGTTAACGACCCAAGACCTAGATACATATAGAAAAAGTGGAAGTTTGTCACCTTACATGTGGGGCCTTGAGATTTTATCAATAGAGACTGAGCTAGCAACATTGAATATTGTAGAATTTTTCTTGCTATGATATATATGTGTGTGTGTGTGTGTGTTAGAAAAACAGGATCATGGAGCAATAAAATAAAACAAATGTGGAAATAAAACACAGAAAGATACACAATACAAAAGAGACATAGATATACGTGGTTCACCCAGTGTGGGCTACATCCACCAGAGAAATTGTCTGGTCCTTCCTTTATTATTATCAAGAAAACAAAGAGATACAACCTACAACACACCTGTTGTAACTTCTTCTTATTTCTCTCATAACACAATATTCGCAATAATACATAGCCGCAATACAATTCCCTCACAAAAGAGGGTTTCTTTCTAGGAAAAAAAACCCTAATATAATATCTACAGTCAGATATGTGACTTAATGATGAGCGATCAAGATTGACTATGAAATTACAATATACATTTATAAGGTAATTTTTCCTTTGGGGGATTCACCCCTAAACCCCCACCGAGGTCCCGCTGGCCCCCGGATTCTGCAGGGGGGGAAATCCCCCCCTACAACCCCCCCGCGTAGAAGGGTGTACAGTCTTCATGGGGTATAAATATGGCTGAAAACAAAGACTTCTGAATCAGAAAGATAATCAGGCTCCGCAACCAACAATCTCCCACTTGGAGACTGATCACGACAACTTCACTACTACTATACCTGATGGACTATGATCCACCTTGGACCTGTAAAATTTCTCATCTTCACCTTCATGCTTGAAGGCCAACTCACACTGAGCAGAAACTCATTTTCTCCCTAGTTACTCCCTTTGTTAACATGTCTGCAGGATTCTAGCTAGTATGTATCTTTTCCAACTTCAAATGTCCATCTCCCAAGAAGGATCCTATGAAATGGTACTTGAGTTGTATATGATTAGTCTTTGAATGGAATGTTGAGTTCTTTTCAAAATGAATGACACTCTCATTTTCATCGTACAACTTGCTATTCTCCTTCTTCTTTCCCCATTCCTCCATAAGCCTTTGTAACCAAATTATTTATTTACTAGTCTTTGTAGAAGGATCATTCTCTTCTTCTTTTTTTGAAAGTGCACCAACCTTTTGTAGTTTTGAAATCCAAATTATTGTTGTTCCACCTATAGTAAAAACATACCCCGTGGTTCTCCTCATGCTAACTTTATCATCTACAATATTTTAATCAACATATCCCTGTAGAACAATGTTTGGACCTCCAAAACATAATGCATGAGTAGAAGTACCTCTCAAATACCTAAGAATCCACTTTCATGCCTCCCAATTTTCTTTACATGTATTGTTCATATACCTGCTCACAACTCCCACTGCATGTGCAATATCTAGTCTTGTGCAAAACATTGCATACATCAAGCTGCCAATTGTTGATAAATAAGGGACCCTAGACATGTATTTGATCTCCTCTTGTGTCTTGGGACACATTTCTTTAGTTAATTTGAAATTGTTGGAAGATTGGTTGTTGTCATTGATGTCAACCTTAGTCATGGGTTTTGGACCGCAAGATTGATGAAGGTATTTGGACATGAAGGAAAATGCACATGTAGATACAACATCCATGGATGGATAGTATACATCATATTGTTTCTTGTGGTATGTGGCACATCATGTGGATCCTCATGGTTGAGGAGAAATGAATTTTTGAAGATGACAAAGTGAATTGAAGAAGGAAGTACATGTAGGCCCTGAAGATAATTAAAGAAAAGAATTACAAAATAAGAAAGTGTCACGTCAGCCCTAATGTTAAAAGGAAGTGACATAAATCGTATAAATAAACATCATTATACATTCATTTGATACAAGTCGAATTTCATAGGAAATAAGAAGAAAAGAAGGTCGGATTTGAAGGGAGGATGAAGTCTTTTGGTGATGTGTTCTAAGGTATGTTATTTTCAAATCATCTTACCATTTTTGTTATAAATGTTTTTCTAGAATGTTTCAGATGGTGAAATCACTATGGTATTGAGAAGACATATCAAGGTACCTCTGGTAAAATGTTCAGCTCTTGATTCGCTATAATTATGGAGATACACTCTGTGGAAGATAGGGTTTGTAACGAGTCCTGAAGCTAGTCAATAAATAGGTGTTTCGGGTAAAATAGTCATAACTTATTCATCGAGAATCCAAATGAAGTGGGACAAATTTCATTGGAAAGAGTACGGACTATATTTTCTTGTGTGAGAGTTTCAGAATTGGATGTTAATTATTTAGCGTGGGACATTCTGTGCAAGTTCACTCTCATGAACAGACCAGAATTGAATAAAGTCTACCATTCTTTTTATAACCTCTTTTTGGGGAGGATTCAAGGAGTGAAAATTGGAGGAGTTTCATAGAATACATTGAGTAATATTATCTACAGGATCAGAGTACTCCAAGAATTGAAGAATTGCAGAAATTGAAGAAGTCTCAGGAAGCATTATCAGGTTCTATGTGATGATTGTTTGATGGTGATGATTTAATGTAAAGTTTTATTATCTCTCATATATTCTTGGGTGGAAGGAAAGGGCAAGGATGGAGAGTTCAAATATCTATTGATATTGGAGGATTGTATCATCCTCTTGGAGGTTTATCCCTCCCTTTACATTTGGAAGCTGTAGCTACCTTTGGAAGTCATTACTTCCCTTGAACAATAACTATTGATTATTTCTCATATATTGTGCATGGTGTACTGTGTTGTATTGGTGTAACTCCTATACTATTGTTCATTTCTCATTGGATATAGTTGAATGGTTTAAGTATAAGTTGAAAAAGGTTTTAAATTTTACTTGATATTGATTCACCCCCCTCTTAGTATCAACAATTGGTATCAGAGCAAGTTGCCTTCAGAACAATTTAACCACTGGAAGGAAAATCTTGAGTAGAGATGGATGACCATGAGCACATTTCAAATGGGATTCAAAAATTTGATGGAAGAAATTATGCATACTAGAGTGTCAGGAAACATTATCAATAAAAGTATTTTTGTTGAATGCAATAATCCTAAGTTTTCTAGTTGCATCATCAATAAAAGTAACATAATAACGAGATCCACCGAGAGATGATACATGAGTTGGTCCCCATACATATGTATGCACAAGCTTTAACCTTTCAATCTTCTTTTCTTTTCCAACTCTGATAATTTGACTCTCTTCTATTTTCCATAAACACAATCCTCACAGAAATCAAAATCAATTTGCTTAAGATCTAGCAACAAATTTATTTTGTGAAGTATCTGCATCCTCTTCTCACTCATGTGTCTAAGAGTATGATGCCATAGTGTTGTATCCACTCTTGTAGAAGCTAAAGAGATACAAGAATCAATATTACCAGTACATAAATACAATGTACCTACCTTCTCTCCTTTTGCTATCATCAATGATCCTTTGGTGACCTTCCACGCCTTATCTGTAAATATAGATATACAACCTTCACTTTCCAACTCCCCTGTTAAAATTAGACTTGTCCTTAGATCTGGTACATGTCTTACCTCTTTCAATAACCATTAGTTTCCATTCTTTTTCTTTATTTGTACCTTACCCCTTCCAATAATTTTGCATGGTGCATCATCACCCAAATGAACCTATCCAAAATCAACTTGAACATAATCTAGAAAATGTTTTCTATGGGGTATGACATGAAATGAAGCCCCTGAATCTACTACCCAAGACTCAGAAATATTATCTACAGAAAGAATCAAAGCATCGTGTAACACATCACATGTTACATTTTCTTCTTATTTTTTCTCTTGTTGTCCATCTCTTTGTTTCTTTGGAGCTCTGCAGTCTTTCTTTAGATGTATTTTCTTCCCACAATTCCAACACACTATCTTTCCTAGTCTGGATTTGGATCTTCCCTTCCTAGAATTCCCATAGTTCCCTGAGCCATTTCCTCTATCATTTTGTCTTCTCATGTTCTCCACAGTCAACGCATCACCTGATGTCTCACGTGTGTTTTTCTGTCACATTTCGTCGCTAAGGATAACACCAACAACAACATCAAATTTTAGAGTGTTTGAACCAGAGACGGAGTTACTTACAGCCATGACCAAGCCATTCCAACTTTCTGGCAATGAGCACAAGATTAGAAGATCCCTCACCTCATCATCAAAGTCCACTTTTACAGAACTTAGTTGATTAGTAACCATATTAAATTCATTTAAATGATATGCAACATACCCACCTTCTAACATCTTCATATCAAATAATCTCTTCATTACAAATACCTTATTGGACGCCGATGGTTTTTCATACAATTTAGTCAATTCATCCATCAACTCCTTCGTTGTCCTTTCTTTTGAAATATTGAAAGCCATCGACGATGCCAGGCTCAGTCATATCGTTCCTAATTCCTTTCTTTCAAGAACCTCCCATTCTTTGTCCTTCATGGTCGTCGACTTCTTTGATATTCCGCCCAATGGTAGGAATAGATCCTATTGATATAAATAATCATCCATCTGCATCTCCCATAACTAATAGTTTTGGTCGTTAAATTTCTCGACCCTAAACTTTCCATCTTCTTCCATTTCTCCCACTCGAACTAGGAACCCTCTTTTCCTACGAGTTACCTTTCGCTTTGATACCAGTTGTTAGAAAAACAGGATCGCAGAGCAATAAAATAAAACAAATGCGAAAATAAAACATAGAAGATACATAATATAATAGAGACACAAATATACATGTTTCACTCAGTGTGGGCTACGTCCACTAGAGAAATTCTGAGGTCCTTCCTTTATTATTATCCGGAAAATGAAGGGATACAATCAACATGGTAGAGATATGTCATAAAAGCAACATGCAACAGTGACCTCGATGACCTCGATGAGGATGCATGTGAGGAGGAATGTGAAAGTAAAGAAAGAGTATAATAGATATTAAATGTGATAGGTGTATTATATTATATGAAAATGAGCAGAAGACTTCCTCTCATAATTATCAAAATATATAGTTTGATGCTATATTTATATGTTAAAACTTAATTTATAAAATAAATTTATGTTTTACTTAAAAATTATGTATTTTAGAAAAAGAACATAAACTCAATATTAATTCAATATACATCATAAAACATTTATTTAAGTGGGAAAATATCAACACCGTTTTAATCATTGAACCAAAACGTATTCGCTGAAAAAGCCATCGACATCGACATAGACATACAATCAAAGAGAAAAATATTTTGGAATCTTTTTGCTTGTTACGTAACCAACGAATCCAAACACAATCTTACTCGATATCTCCTTTTGATATGGATATTCATATGAGACTTCCTCAAATGCCACATCATGCAATTTGTTTTGTTACCAGATATTCCTCTTAAACTCCTTCCTTTGAAGTACCAAACCATCACATTTGGCTACAATACTTACCACAGAAAATAGACTGAAGTTTCATCTGTCCTCTCAGTACTGGTATAATCAGAGCAGGAAGAAATTGGACGATCGGCAGGACATTATGGCACCATCACTAACCAACAGCAGTGCCTGCATGCAGGTAGCGTGTGAAAGATAATGATACACGACGACGAAATACCTCCAACCTCTCTCACGAGAGACTATACTGTCACTGTTCACATTGTATAATCTGATTTGTAGGTTGGATTGGTTGTTGAAACTTGTAGAGACAACTGTGAGGTGTGTATTTTCCTATGTTGGTCCCATGCTGGAGGTGGTTGTCCCTGCAGTTAGGTGGCTTTCACGAGATTCAATGTATCTCCTCTATAATATATTTCCATTACAACAGTGTCACAGCAAGTTAGAGTTTGAGAGCTTTACTTCCATCTCAAACCGTGGAGAGCAAATCATAGCTCTGCGCATATTCTCTGCAATTCTTTTTACCGTTCATCGATGTTTTTTCTGCAAGGAATATCCCCTATTCTGCAGCTTTTAACCAACCTCTTAGAAGTTTTATACTATTCTTTGGGGGCGTTGTTTGACATAAGATCCCATAGATTCAACCAGTTTTTTGGCTACTGAGGCTTTTAGTTTGACGAAAATGGAGGTCGCTGTGCTTTTCTATGGCTGCCACTGTGCTGACTTAGAGAAACCAATGGCATTTGACATCAATGGCCATCACTATTTCTGCATAATAAGATCTGTTAGAATGGTATTTGGGATTCTATATGGTATTTGGGTCAAATATCTGAACAAGAACTTCTACAGCCTGTGCAGGCTGCCCATTGCTTCAGATCTGTCCAAGTTACAGGAGAAGCTCTCTGTAGGAACGGTGAATAAGACTCCGACGTTACAGGCATAACATATAGCTGCATCACTCCGACGTTTTGGCATAACATATTGCTGCATAACAGGCATAACATGTTGCTGCATAACATATTTTCATCCGTTTCTGGCTTTGAGGGAATACGTTTTGGACATTATTATTTTTGCTTTGGATGATTAATAAATTTATTTGCCTTATTCAACTGTTATACTTATTCAACGGTTATAAGTTGTAAGTTTTGGTTTTTTCCTGTTGATATTATTTTGTGTTTAATTTTGTTTTTGTTAGAAATTGTATTATTGTATATGTAGATTGGTTAATTCTGTATAATCTGATTGCTGTGGTTTTCAGCGAGCTAAATCCATTTGTGTATTCAGAAATGTAATTTGAATAACATAAAATTATGATTTAACTGTTATAAGTTGTAAGTTTTGGTTTTTTTCTGGTCATATTTTATGTTTAATTTTGTCTTTCATTAGAAATTGTTGTACATATAGATTGGTTAATTTTGTATATTCTTATTGTTGTGGTTTTCAGCAACCTAAATCTATTTGTGAATTCAGAAATGTAATTTAAACAACATAAAACTATGATTTAGTACAGATTTATGCGGCTGTATTGTGACTAGAAAAACAAAACATAAAACAATTAAACAACACCAATTTATTCTGTGAAAAAGAGAATGTGTTCAATGGAAAAAATGATCTATATAATTTACAAAGATGAAGTTTCACAAAAATAGTAAAAATTGTAAACCCTAAATTATTGTTCTGGATTTAATGGTTAAAACTCTGCCATGAACGTCAAAAATTGCTTTTTTTTTTTATACATGATTGTTTTACCTATTAACTTACAAGTTCCAAATTGCTCCTCTCTTTTGTCTGTTACAAATATGAATATTTATCTGCAACATTAGTTTTAGATGCAACAAGACTCATTGACAACACTAGAATTTCTTCATCTACAACATTATTTTTACACCAGAATTTCTTCATCTAAAACAACATTACGTTGGCAACAAAACTAATTGGCAACGCCAGAATTTTGTTATTACTTTTTTATTTATTTGCGACGCTAAGGGCAGCTTTCTTTGTTACTAAGTGCACAACATCAAAATTTCTTCTTTACTTCCATATTTAGTAACATAGCTAGCTAGCTCAATTGTTATGGAACTAACAATTTGTCGATACTACTTGGCAACACTAAGTTTTGCACTGCTTACTAACCAAGGCTATATTTATATCAAACCAAAAAGTGTTATAAAATTCATAACCTATACAAATACCAAATTACAAAATAATATATAAAATATATAAAATATTAAAAATTTTATTAAATTTTTTTTTAAAAAATATAAAATTTTAACTCAAAATTATAACTATCATCTCATTTTTTTAATAATAATAATAATAATAATTATTATTATACAAACTAAAAAAATAACAAGTTAAAAAATATTAACATTAAAACTATCAATATATATAAACTAAAAAATTATAAATTATATAAAACATATTGAAGATTTGAAAATTCAATTTGTGGAAAGTATTGAAATCTAACATATTACATAGAAAACCCATAATAACCTAAGTACACAATCTCAACAACTAAGTTTTAACATAGAAAGTCAAAAGTGAAATGTTCCAAGCTCGATCGTTGACTTTTTATCCTATTCCATTCAATTCCTCAAGACTTGCTATTAGTGACATGTGGATCTAAAATATTTGTAAGTAATTATCATTATTGCTTTCAACAAGTGATTAATGTATTGTATTGAAGAATGGGCTTGCAATATTTGTAGTGTTGCACAATATTAATATTGATATTGTAATTAGAATTTGGAGAGAAATAAACATAATACAAAGTAAAAATTTAGGATAGGTGATCAGCATAAAGTTATAAACATGTTTTGTCTTAAGAATAAGAACTTTATTCTTAGAACTTTTGATACTTTTTTCAAGGAATATTTTATTAATGTATTGTATTGAAGAATGGGCTTGCAATATTTGTAGTGTTGCACAATATTAATATTGATATTGTAATTAGAATTTGGAGAGAAATAAACATAATACAAAGTAAAAATTTAGGATAGGTGATCAACATAAAGTTATAAACATGTTTTGTCTTACGAATAAGAACTTTATTCTTAGAACTTTTGATACTTTTTTCAAGGAATATTTTATTAGTGGTTAAAAAAAATAGACATGTGTACAAGTTTTAATGGTTATTTTACTATTTGGTTGGAAGCTTTTTAAAGAATTCGGGAAACTAAACACACAATGGATGTTCAAATAAAAAGGACCCATTTATTCCATGCCCCTACCCCACTATTACCCCACCCCCAACCCTCATACACTAACCCCTTTCACTCCTCTCCACCTCTCAGATCCACAAATTAACATGAGCCAAAATTGTCGAGCACCAATTTAAAGGTCTTTGCTACAACTCTGATTAGAAATATTTCCCTTCGCATAAATGAAAGGAGCAAAAACTCTTTACGGTCATTTTAGAGGACATTGTTGAGGATGAAGTTGAAGTTGTACCCCTAGAGGCCCTTCATCCATTCATTGAAGACATTCCTCCATATGATCTGTAGGATGTTGAACCGCAAATCTCCCTACATGCCTTGACTAGTATTTCTGCTCCTCAAACCCTCAAATTGATTGATTACATCAAACATCACAAACTCTTTGTCTAAATTGAAAGCAGTAGCACTCATAACGTCAATCATCAATGTGTATCCCAAGAAACCCATTGCTACATCCATGTTATGAAAAACTTCCAAATCTTGATTACTAATGGGGTTCTATGAGATGTGGTCATCATTGTTAAAATTTGATGCTTGAAATAGATGATTATTCCATGAAAAACCCACTTTTTTTCCATTGAAGTGGGTGGTTTTGACATTGTCTTAGGTGTTGAATGGCACGGGGTCTCCACTCAGTGAACATGTGACATAACACCTGCGTCCATGGGATATTAAAGTATACCCCTAATTTCACTAGATATCGATAGATACCTCCAAAACTCCTTTTGTTGAAACCCCCTCCAAATATGTCTTTCCAATCAAAGAAACCCCTATTTTTACTAGATACCCATTTTTATACCCCCCAATACCTATAAACCCCTCGATACCAACAATCCCCCCCCCTCCCAATACCTACAATATATTGACTCTATTTTTCACAATTAAAAAATATCATTTGTGAATGAACGTGATAACATATTGTTCAACAAGGCAAAGTCCCCGTGTTGAATGGTTACAAACATTAGGCCCCATCATGATAGATTTCCATGAGTTTTCAATAGGAGGGGCATAGCTACACTATTAAAAATGGGCATTTAGGCATTGTGGCTCAATTCCATGTCATCCAAGCCTTTGAGACACCTTCTCAACCCATTCATCTTGAGATGCAATTAGTCTTGGCAAAAAAACAATCTATTTTTGAATGTTCCAATGAATTACCACCCTCTCAAGATGAGCATGATCATTCTATTTTTCTCACACTTGGTAGCCTCCCACTCAATGTACATCTATATCGCCACCCAATTTTCCAAAAAAATAAAATATAAAATATAGTTCAGGAGTTGCTACCAATTGGTATCATCCACCCTAGTACCAAACCTTATTCGTCATTGGTCGTCATGGTCCTCAAGAAAGAAGGCACTTGGTGCATGTGTCCTAACTTCTAAGCTATGAACAATCTCATAGTCAAAGATAAATTTATCATTCTAATCATTGATGACCTTTTGGATGAACTCAAGGGTGCTAAATTATTCACCAAACTCGATCTTTTCTTGAGGTCTCACCAAATTCGCATGAAAGAAGTGGATATTCATAAAAAAAAAAATCATGGTCATGAACACCATTACAAGTACTTGGTGATGCCCTTTGGCCTTTGCAATTCACCTTTAACATTCTAGCGTCTCATGAACACAATATTTAAACCCTTTATGTGTCATTTTTTCCTTCTTTTTTAATTACATCTTGATCTATAGTAAAGGGTGGGTGCAAGCTAATGATGGTCTCTCATGACATTTTAATGGAAATGCAAACATGGAAAAACAACAATCTATTAACTTGGAGGGATTACTCAAGGTACTTTTACAATAAATTTGGATACGGTATAAAAATATGAAATGTAGGAAATTGAATTAGATTTGTGAATATATAATTTTTATTTATAAAAATTGGGAATACTATGTGAAACTTGAGTTTTTCTAAGAGTGGTATGTTATTTTTCAAGAAAAATATAATGTATATGTCTCTGTTAGTGTAGGTGTTGAGTACCTTAATGATGATATTTCCTTAAAAAAATTTGTATAAATCTAGAGAACCCATTGTTCTAGTGTGGTGTTTTTCAAATTTTATAATATTAATTTTATATTTTTTTGAATTAGAAAAGTCAATATATCCTTGAAATTACAACATCTTGCATTAGTGTAGGCTATGAGGGCCTTAACATTGTCAAACATTTTTATTTTTTTTACCAGATTGTAGATCTCAGCCTCTTGTAGTGAGGCATATAACTCATTTAAAAAATGGTTAGCTGATAAAAAGTTATAGAAAAAATAAGAGAGATAGGTGTTTTAGGATTTTGATATATGTCAAGACAAAAATAGATTAAAAATAGTAAACAATATCATTTTTTAAAATGTGTATTTGAAATCTACATAATCGATATATCTATGTCTATAGTTTCATCGACAATGAATTTGTGTTGCATGTAGAAAAATAACATCAAAAAAATAGATATTGAGAGGTATTCATAAAAATGGAGGTTTCAATGTTTTTGTAGAAAAAAACAGTAGGTTTTTCATATCGAACGTAAATTTGAGGCAACCAACTCAACAAACACGTATGTTGGAGTTTTCATTCTTGCCCCAAAAAAATTGGATATGGAAAGAACGCACACCCACTCCTACGAACATGCACATGCTCTAGGAATGTGCATGCACTCTAGGAATGTGTGCATGCTCTTATGCCTAAGTTTACATTTCTCCCCCTTTCTCTATTTATCCCTCCCCCCATCTCTCCCTCTCTTACCTCGCATCCCCTCTCTCCCCCATTTTCTCTCTCCTTCATTCCCTCTTTCTCTCTATCTCTCTTTTCCTCTCCCCCTATCTCTCTCTATCTCTCTCTCTCTCCTTCCATCCCTCTCTCTCACTCTCTGCCTCTTTCTCTCTTGATCTCTTCCCCTATTTTCCTCTCTCTCACACACACTCATTATC
>ML789758.1:1071175-1082479 GCA_009831015.1 Picea engelmannii | reverse complement strand
GCCACATGGCCTGCAATGCCAACCAAACTTCCTTCAGACATACCAAAGTTTGAAGGAAAGGCAGGGGATGACCCCGCCAATCATGTCATGACCTTTCATCTATGGTGTTCTTCCAATAACATCATGGAAGACTCTATCAGACTATGTCTTTTTCAATGCACACTCACTGGCCCATTAGCCAAATGGTATGTCGAAGAAAAATCTGGGCCCCACACAACCTTTGAATCCTTGGCCAAAGCCTTCTTAACTTTCTTCCAATTACCCATCCGACATGACAATGGTCTAGAACTACTGTCTAATTTCAAACAGTCCTCAACCACCCACATTGCTGACCACATTCATGAGTGGCGTAGGCGACGTAGTTTGTGTAAAGCAGAAACCACCAAACAACAATGCCTCGACTGGTTTCTTAGATCACTTGTCGCTCTCCTCGGGAAGGATGTTGCTTCTACCTTCCCTCAATCCGAAGAAGAAGCCATCAGTAAATCCCATCAATATGACCTCATCTACGCACAGTCAGGATACTTATACATGGTACTTTCTGACCTTCCAAAACCTGTGCCATTTGGTCAAGACAAACCTGGGATGTCTCACTCAGCAAACGGACTAATAGGTGCCACCACACACCATAGTCCACAACCCCAACCACCACTGATGTATGGAACACCTCAATACCCACCAGCATATGGGGGCACTTATTATTACCCCCCACCCCCTTATCAACAGCTGTACCCTGTTTCTACACCTCCACCCATCAGTGGACCACCACCAGCACCTCCGATACATCCACCTCTTCCAAACACCAGTGGTCCCCCCTCCACATCACCTTATAGTAATAGTGAAAGCGCCATGCCTTCCTATGTACCTTATGGAGCCACACCACCACATAATCCATACTTTCCCTTTCCAGGTCCTCCACAACCCATGGCTCCCCCACATCCTCATGCGGGGGTAAACTTTGTTCAACCTTCTGCTGCTCAACAATACCAAAATTTTGAACAGTTGAACTTAGCCAACCCAACTCACCCTTCGAACAATGCCAAGAAGAAAGGAAGGAACAGGAATAACAACAATCCTGGTCAAGGCGGGAATCAACCCCCACAGCACCCACCCACTGGGGGCAACCAGAACCAAGGGAACCAGAACCCCCAGGGGGGCAATAACAAAAAATGCCAAGGGCGGAATAACATTAAAACTATCCACCCTTGTGCTCTTTGTGGTGTGTATGGCCATTACACTCACCATTGCCCCCAGATTGCTGATTTCAAGAGGTTGAAAGACTCTGGGAGCCTTCCCCCCTCCCCAGCGCAACCTGCGCCACAACAGACACAACAACAATATGCGCAACAACCCCCTCCCGTCATGCTGCAAAATCCTATCCCACATCAAGGTGTCATAAACACCCAGCAAGACTTGTAGAATCCCCCACCTCAGGTGGGCCAATACCATAATCCCAACAATCAAGCAGATCGAACCATTCTCCTCACCAGCGAGGAGGAAATCCTTCTGCAAACATGCAATCGTCAGTATCCTACAACAGCTGAGTCTACTCCCATCTCTTCAGAGACAAACCCTCCACCGATGGGACCTCCATTGATGATCCCTCGCCCTTCCGTCGAACCACCATTATGCATCCCTAGCATACCCTTGCGCAGGAATGTTCACAATCCACAGGCTAGGGAAGCACACAACTATAGCTTGGTAGATGACTTAGCGCAATCCCTGGCTGCCATGTCAGTTCTGGAAGTCCTCCAGACTTGTCCAATGTAGCGGAAATCACTACTTTCCACCTTGGGGGAAATCGACCTTGCCAATACTCGACTCATCACCTTTGACCTCGATAGCAGCGAACCGTGTCTTCCCGCCACAGTTTCTATTCAACTACCAGTAAAAATATGGAACATCACCGTCCATCGGTGTATCATCGATGAAGGGGCATCTACATGTATCATGTCCAAAACATTATGGCAGAAACTTGGTTCCCCGGAACTCATACCTTCCACCATCACATTACGAGCTTATGACGGACGACCATCATCTCCTGAAGGGCTCTTCCAAAATGTCCCCGTAGAACTCGGAGGCAAAACTATTCTCATTGACATTGAAGTTATCAACGCTCAACTCGATTACAATATCTTGTTTGGACGTAGCTACATGTATGCTATGAAGGCAGTGGCATCATCAGTCTTTAGGACAATCATGTTCCCACACAACGAAAAGATTGTAACCATTGACCAAGTCTCGCATTACGAGCCTAACCCCTCTGCCAATATCGATAATATTCTTCCTCTCATTCACACTAACAAAGACATATATCCACTCATCGAGATGGGTCCTGGTATTTTCAAAGATCCATCCTTGTTAGGGACGTACCATGGAGCACCACCACTCCTTCCCCCTAGCCAAGAATGCGTCGTTTCCTCTAAAGAAACTCTCCAGGAGGATGTTCGTCCTCCTCAGGAGGCTTCAGTCATTCCTGACGTCTCAACAGTCGCAGCCCCACTCTCACAGGAGCCTCATGTGCACTCGTTGACCCCTACGATCCACGAGTCCACACCCCCTCAAGGGCCTAGTCCCATTTGGGAGACAGTTCCCCGACCCCTCACTCAAATTCCCTTCTTTTACCCCCCACCTGGTATAGAAGCTTTCCAAGTAGCAGCAACGCTCACACTACCCAATATGGTGTTAGCAATCCTAGTGTGGTACTTACATCCACCTGAGATGGTCCCTCGCCCACAGGAAGGATTCCCCATGACGATTCCTGTCCTCACCCCTGCTACCCCCATACTCCCTACCCCCCTGCTACCGTTGGGGGTAGGAGACAGAAGAAGGAGCCCATAGCTCCACTTCGTCCGCGCATCCCACCACCTTGTGCCTTGTGTGACAAAGAGGGTCACCAAACCAACAACTGCCCCTCACTACCAGAATTACAGAATTTGATTCCCCCCAATCCAACCCCCACACCACCCATTACTACTGCTCCCACTCAACCTTCCAGTAGTAAAGGGTTGAAGACCAAATTCGCGTGTGCCATTTGTTCTGAGTATGGCCATTACACCCATCATTGTCCCGCACTGCCTCATTTTCGACAGGCATTAGCTATCATATGCCAAGACTTTTAGAACAACCCATGCCCTGCCACATCCTCCATAACGAAAATCACTGACATTCGCTATGTCACTACTTCAGTCAATGAACGCATGAGATGCCCTTGCTCTCTTTGTGATTCATTGGCTCATTTTACATACCAGTGTCCTATGATCCTGGAATATCAGCGATGTCAGTTAGCTCTACGTCATCAACCCGCAGAGGCGATCATTGACATATCTTCACCATTAGAAGATCTTCACATCATTTTTCCCGAACCCAAGGCACTCCCAACACCTCCTTGGTTCTTCGATGATGTATCTGACGATTTACCCCGTAACCCACCCAACTCTCCCACTCATCCCCCTGCAGAGACTTTTTACCCCACCACTACGGGTACCCCTCCGTACTTCAACATATGGTTTATGTCGAGTGAACCCTCACCATCTTCGAGGGATACCCCCTCTAATTCTTTAGCAGGGGGCAATCACCCTATCATCGAGATCACTCCTCACGATCCATTATATTCCTGTCATTTCCAATGCAACGAATAAATACTGGAAGAACTACAACGCCTAGACTCTCCCTGGGATGCACTACACCATCGTGCTCTCTTCCTTCCACAGGAAGCCCTCATACCTCCTAGCTACAATCCCATTTACGCGGTCGAAACAAAATATTTCATCCCATCCGGGACTATCGATTGGTTTAACAATCCTATTCCCACACCCGATGCTTTTGAAGAAGGTAATCTGGCCAACATTTCCCCCACCATCAAAATCGACATTTCCATCAAACCAGGCATTGTCGAAGAGATCATCATTGGAGCTGCTTGCACTCCTCAGGAAATCGCCGCATATAAATCCCTCTTCCAGGAATTTAGGGATATCTTTGCCTGGTCATACACAGAGATGCCTGGCCTAGACCCATCTATTGTCGAGCATCGCATCGACGCCTGGCCTGACATCACACCAGTTTGTCAGAAACAGCGACCGCTACACCCATCTAAGGCCGCGGCTATCAAAGACGAAATTGACAAATTGCGTACGGCCAGATTCATCTACCCCATCGCTTATACATCATGGGTTTCCAACCCTGTACCCGTCAACAAAAAACAGGGATCTATCTGTGTTTGCACCGATTTTCGCGATCTCAACAATGCATGTCCCAAGGACAACTTCCCTATGCCTTTTGATGCAGGAGCATCTACACCTCGTCATGCGAGGCTGCATTTAGAGAAAGGAAAAGACCGCAGGGTGACGCCAGCATCACCGTTTTGACCATTTTGATGAGCGCTGTCGTTTACATAAAAGCCTACATATATAGGCGTACTTGTATACTGAAATAGACCGCGAGCAGATAAGCTCTCGTCCTTGTACAACAGAGGCACTTATTAGATTTAATGCAGAAAGAGTAGATTTAGTGCAGGTAGATAAGACCATTAAGTTTAGATTTGACAATTTATCTTTTGAGAGGGAAAACGGGATAAAGACACCCTCCTTTGTATTATTAAGGGGGTAGTAGTATAGTCAGTATGAGAGTTAGCATTAAGGAGAAGGAAGGAGAACAGACAGGGAGCTGGTGGAAGATCCCCATGTACAGATATTGAATTAATAGAGGAAATTGATTCAATTTCATGGCTGTGATTATTCTCTGTATACTGTTGACCTTATGTTGTTGTATGCTTGCTTCTTGTTATGCTTTCATTATTTATGCTGCATATGTAATCTCATGGAAGATTAGGAATCTGGGGGAAAGGAGAGAATGAGTTTCGCTTATTCCACTGATTGAACCAGGAGATTCCTGCATAGAGTGCAGTTGAATTCCTCCGCATAGAGTGTGTAGAGGGGGTTAATAGGAGAACTCTTATTCTCGTCCACCAAGAGTGACCAAGTTGAATCCCACCCCATGGACGTGATTATCCTCTGTGTGTTGTTGGGATTATGACTTAGCATTTTTGTTTCTGGTTATATCCTTCTCTCGTATGCGGTGTACGTGATTATGTGGAAGAATTAGAAGCTGAGTGCTTGGGAGGATGAGTTCAATCGTTTCTCTGCTTAAGCCAAGAGATTCCTGCATCGAGTGCAGTTGAATACCTCCGCATAGAGTGCGTCGAGGAGGCTAAGTAGTTGAATTTTGGTTCTCTCTAACTCAGGGTCGTTTTGAGTGATTCGAACCGTGCAGGTGGGTGCATGTCGGATTGAATCCTCAGAAGCAAGTTTGAGAGCAGAGAGACCGGAGCCCTGTGACGGGGACAGTGCAGGGTCCGGACGGACTTCAAACCTGGAAGGCGTTGAAGGTCGAGCATAGGGAGTGCATTCGAGACATCTCTGAAAAGGTCTGAGTAGGTAAAATCCCTGGAGGGATAGCACCTTAGTTTCCACCGCGTTGGATAAAGGTGGGGAACGGAGAAACTCTTCTAGAGGAAGAGAATCGACGACTTGAATTATCGTGGAGAATCACTGAAGTCGCGACCCGACTTATAGGTCAGATGGATCGGGAGTTCACGACAGAGGGTTCTTGTTTCTTATAGGTTGATATCACGAGGATTCGAAACGCGACGTCCCGGAATGTTTGCATGGTACACGTCGGTATTTGATAACGTGACAAGTGGTCTCGAGATATCGGATCTCGGGGTTTGGAGGCCTCAAAGTCTGACCCCAGAAGTGACGAGAGGGCGAGGTCACGAGATTTCGAGTCATCGGTACCTCGGCACTTCGGGTCTCGGAGGTTGAGTGTTCGGTGGCATAGAGTCGCGAGGCGCGATAGCACGAGGTCCCGACAACCAGAGATAGGGTCAACGCTAACTGGGAGTATCGAGTCTCGGAACCCGAGAGTCAAATTCTCAGTCGCGGGATTTGTGAAGCCACGAGAACCGATCCTTCGTTAGATTAAGAGCGAGGATCGTCGGAAGTCACTGTGGGTAAAGACCTCCCGAGGGAGTAGGAGGAGCGTCGGCTCTTCGGGCCGCGGAGGAAAGAAGGTCTTGGTGGAGCGACTGTGCCGTCGAGGGCAGGGGTTGCGTCAGAGTGGTATCAGAGCCTGGAACTTGTCGGGTATTTTAGGCGAAAGGAAGAGGAGTACTCTGATATACACGACTTGCGTCAGAGTTCTTTGCTTTATGAAGCAGGGATAGAGAAGATATAATTCCACCCAGGAGAGAAAGGCAGTCTCCTGATCACGAAGACAGGGATGCCCGAAGACGGGGTAGGCAAGCAGGAAATCCAGTAGGAAATCCAGATATGGAACGACAAATACGAGATCTCAGGGCGAGACTCGAAGATATGGAGGCCACCCAGAGGCATGGAGCGGGTACAACAGAGTTCAGCGATCCTGAGGTTGAAGAGGAAGCTGGACACGACCAAGAAGAGGTCACCGCAGAAGATGCCTCGATAGAGAGGTTGATCAAAGCCATTTCGAGGATGAGCTCGAAGACAAAAATGGACATTCCCATCTACGAGGGAAGTCTAAATGCGGAGGAGTTGCTGGATTGGATCCGAGCACTCGACACCTACTTCGATTATGAGGATATTGAAGAAGACAAGAAGGTAAGGCATGCCGTCACGAAGCTGAAGGGACATGCAGCCTTATGGTGGGACGAGCTGCAGGTAAACAGGCGCTCCAAAGGCAAACAGAAGATCAAAAGCTGGGATCGGATGATCGCCAAGATGAAGGCGAAGTTCATTCCGAGAGACTACCAGATCACTCTGTTCAGGCGCATGCAGAACCTGAGACAAAAGTTGACGACAGTGAAAGAGTACACCGAGGAATTCTATAGGCTCAACATTCGAGCTGGTCATCGGGAAAGTGATGACGAAAAGGTGGCGAGATACCTGAATAGCCTCAGGTATGATATTCAGGATGAACTGAGAATGCTGACCATCCACACAGTTGAGGATGCGTACCAGATGGCTCTTAAAGCTGAAGAAAAGCTGAGCCGTAAGCAGGGTCAGCGAGGGTGAGGCAGAAGCCAGCCTAGAGGCAAAGCTGTGGTTCAAGAGCGAACGCAGAAGCCCAAGGAGGATTAGAAAAGGCCTCAGGGTAGAGCTGAGAGAGGCGAAACCTCATAGCAGAGGCAGCAAAATTTTGAGCCAAGGAGGCAACGACTGGATCAGCAAGGAGACTACGCTAATGCCAATACATTTCCTCGTACCCAAGGTAGAGGAAGAGGCAGAGGAGGAGTTATCACTTGCTTCACGTGTGGTAAAGACGGTCATAAAGCCGTGGACTATCCAGAGAGGAAGATGGACGGAGGAAAAGCTCACATCACTGAGGCGCAGCAGAGGCGTGATGTTGAGGGCGAGGATGCAGACAGCGGAAGATCGCTTGGGATACATAAGATTCTTTTGACACCTGAGAAAGAGGTGGACAGCTCAGTGCAGAGGAGTAGAATGTTCAGGACGGCTTGCACAGCTAAGGACAGAAAACGCAAAGTCATCATAGACAGTGGGAGCACTGATAATCTCGTTGCCACTGAGATGGTGGAAAAGCTGGAGCTGGAGACAACTAAGCACCCGAGTCCATATAAGGTCTCGTGGTTACAAAAAGGGCACCGGGTAAGTGTCACTAAACAATGCTTAGTTAAATTTAAAATTGGAAATTATCATGATGAGATTTTGTGTGACGTCATTCCCATGGATGTATGCCACATACTGCTGGGTAGACCATGGAAGTATGATAGAAATGTTGTTCATGATGGGAGGATGAACACATACACCTTGGAAAAGGATGGGAGACTCCATAAGTTGCTTTCGATAAAGGATAAGTATCAGGAAGTGAAGCCAGAGGAAAATAACCAAATACTTCTCATGAGTGGGAAAGAGCTTCTCACAGAGCTGGAGAAAGGTGAAGATCCACAATTCTTTGTTGTCAGGAAACCGAGAGTTGTCTTGACAAGCACGAGAATGGACGACTTGCCAGGGGAGATTCAGCAACTGCTTGGAGAGTTCACTGATATCATCGTGGACGAACTACCTCGTTCGTTGCCACCGATGAGGAGTGTGAGTCATCATATTGACCTCATACCCGGAGCAAGCCTACCGAATAAAGCAGCGTACAGGTTGACACCTCGAGAGAACGAGGAAGTCAAAAAGAAGGTTCAAGATCTGCAGGGTAAAGGACTAGTGAGAGAGAGTCTTAGTCCGTGTGCTGTTCCGACAGTACTAAGCCCAAAGAAGGACTGAGGCTGGAGAATGTGTACAGACTCCAGAGCGATTAATAAGATCACCATCAGGTACCGGTTTCCATTGCCAAGGATGGATGACTTGATGGATTGCCTGAGCGGGGCAAATTATTTCTCCAAGATTGATCTCAAGAGCGGATACCATCAGATCCGAATGAGAGAGGGAGATGAATGGAAAACAACATTCAAGACAAACGAGGGTTTGTATGAATGGCTGGTTATGCCGTTCGGGTTGACAAATGCACCTAGTACTTTTATGCGGCTGATGAATGAAGTCCTGCGGGAATTCATTGGCAAGTTTGTGGTGGTGTACCTGGACGATATACCGATCTTCAGTAAAACTAGGGAAGAGCACTTAGGGAATTTGGCCACTGTGATGAGAAGACTGCAGCAGGAGAAGCTGTTGATAAATTTGAAGAAGTGCTCTTTTATGCAGACAGAACTCATATATCTGGGTTTTGTAATATCGGCGAACGAGTTGAAGATGGATCCTGAGAAGGTGGATGTGATTAGGAAGTGGCCATCGCCGAGAAATGTTTTTGAGGTGAGGAGATTTCATGGATTGGAAAGCTTGTACAGGAAGTTTATTCAAAACTTTAGTGGAATCAGTGCTGCAATGATGGATACGGTCAGAAAGCGACATAAAATTTTTCAGTGGACAGCCGAGGCTGAAAAGAGCTTCAATCTGTTGAAGCGCAAGATAACCGAGCAACCAGTGTTAGTGCTGCCTAATTTTCAAAAAACCTTTCAGGTGAAGTGTGACGCCAGCGGGTATGTTGTTGGAGGAGTTTTGAGTCAGGATGACAGACCTGTGGCATACTACAGCGAGAAGCTGGATGACGTGAAATTGAAGTACTCCACATACGACAAAGAGTTCTATGCCATCATACAGGCATTGAAAAAATGGAGGCATTACTTAATACCCAAAGAATTCGTGTTGTACAGTGATAATCATGCACTACAATTCGTGAGTCAGCAGGAGAAGCTGAATCAGAAGCATGCGAAGTGGGTAGAGTATATGCAGAACTTTACATTCGTGATCAAACATATTTTGGGAACTGCGAACAAGGTGGCTGATGCCTTGAGCAGGAAGTGCTTGTTGCTGCAGGAGTTCAGATTCAAGACCTTGGGTTTTGAGAATCTGAAGGATATGTATGCAGGTGACGCAGACTTTGGCGAAGCTTACGAAGCTGTTGAGAATCCGGTCCTCAGAGACAGGAGCCCATGGATAGATTTCTTAATACAGGATGGATTGCCATTCAGAGGAAATCAGTTGTGCATTCCGAATTGCTCTATGAGAGAGAATTTGCTGAAGGAGAAGCACAGCGGAGGTTTAGCAGGTCATTTCGGGCATGAAAAAACGTTCGCCAAGCTAAACGAATCGTATTTTTGGCCAGGCATGAGAACAGATGTGAAAAGGTTTGTTGACAGGTGCAGAATATGTCAACACGCGAAGGGCCGAAAGCAGAACACAGGGTTCTATCAGCCATTACCCATACCTGAAAGGCCGTGGGAAGCCATTAGCATGGACTTTGTGTTGGGCTTACCGAGAACACAACGAGGAGTTGATTCCATCTTTGTTGTGGTGGACAGGTTCTCGAAGATGGTGCATTTCATTCCGCGCCATAAGACAATTGATGCAACCCACATCGCAAATTTATTTTTCAAAGAGATCGTGAGATTGCATGGATTGCCGAGAAGCATAGTCTCGGATCGGGATACAAAGTTCATAGGTCATTTTTGGAGGACGCTGTGGAGAAAGATGGGGACTAATTTAGCATTCAGCTCAGCGTACCATCTGCAGACAGATGGACAGACAGAAGTGGTCAACAGAAGCTTGGGAGATCTGTTGAGGAGCCTGGTGACGGAGCATCACACCAGTTGGGATCAGATCCTACCACAGGCAGAGTTCGCGTACAACGATTCTGTGAATCGGAGTACAGGTAAAAGTCCATTTCAGATTTTGTATGGAACTCAACCGAGAGGAGTATCTGAGCTCAGGGAGCCAGAACAGGCAGAGACTAGCAGCGCGAGAGCTGAGGAGTTCGCTCAGGCGATGAAAGAACTTCACACAGAGGTAAAGCAGCGACTGCAGAAGTCGAATCAAGAGTATAAGCGCAGAGCCGACCAGAGGAGGAGACGAATTCAGTTCAAAGTTGGGGACATGGTCCTGGCGCACTTGAGGAAAGAATGGTTCCCAAGGGGAACATATACCAAGCTCAAGCTGAAGAAGATTGGGCCATGCAAAATCCTAAAGAGATTTGGGGAAAATGCATACGAGCTTGAATTACCAGAAGGCATTGGGATATCTCCGATATTCAACATTTTAGATTTATACCCATACAGGGCTGACGAAGTAAACACTGGAACGGGCGAACCAATGGTTCAATGGCAGAAACAATTACCAGTTGCACAGAAACCTCAGATAGAATGCATACTGGATAAAAGATTAGGGACGAAGACCCGGAGAAAACAGTATTTTGAATACCTGGTGAAGTGGAAAGATCACCCAGTGGAGGACGCCAGCTGGGAAATAGAAACAATGATTCAGAAGTAGGGGCACACCGTACAGGAGCTCATGGGCAGGAGCCCATGAAATCTTTTTTGAGCCAAGTAGTATGATGCAGGAGCATCCGCACCTCGTCATGCGAGGCTGGATTTAGAGAAAGGAAAAGACCGCAGGGTGATGCCAACATCACCGTTTTGACCATTTTGATGAGCACCGCCGTTTACATAAAAGCCTCCATATATAGGCGTACTTGTATACTGAAATAGACCGTGAGCAGATAAGCTCTCATCCTTGTACAGCAGAGGCACTTATTAGATTTAATGCAGAAAGAGTAGATTTAGTGCAGGTAGATAAGACCATTAAGTTTAGATTTGACAATTTAGCTTTTGAGAGGGAAAACGGGATAAAGACACCCTCCTTTGTATTATTAAGGGGGTAGTAGTATAGTCAGTATGAGAGTTAGCATTAAGGAGAAGGAAGGAGAACAGACAGGGAGCTGGTGGAAGATCCCCATGTACAGATATTG
>ML789758.1:1056614-1070543 GCA_009831015.1 Picea engelmannii | reverse complement strand
CTGCATAGAGTGCAGTTGAATTCCTCCGCATAGAGTGTGTAGAGGGGGTTAATAGGAGAACTCTTATTCTCGTCCACCAAGAGTGACCAAGTTGAATCCCACCCCATGGACGTGATTATCCTCTGTGTGTTGTTGGGATTATGCCTTAGCATTTTTGTTTCTGGTTATATCCTTCTCTCGTATGCGGTGTACGTGATTATGTGGAAGAATTAGAAGCTGAGTGCTTGGGAGGATGAGTTCAATCATTTCTCTGCTTAAGCCAAGAGATTCCTGCATCGAGTGTAGTTGAATACCTCTGCATAGAGTGCGTCGAGGAGGCTAAGTAGTTGAATTTTGGTTCTCTCTAACTCAGGGTCGTTTTGAGTGATTCGAACCGTGCAGGTGGGTGCATGTCGGATTGAAGCCTCAGAAGCAAGTCTGAGAGCAGAGAGACCGGAGCCCTGTGACGGGGACAGTGCAGGGTCCGGACGGACTTCAAACCTGGAAGGCGTTGAAGGTCGAGCACAGGGAGTGCATTCGAGACATCTCTGAAAAGGTCTGAGTAGGTAAAATCCCAGGAGGGATAGCACCTTAGTTTCCACCGCGTTGGATAAAGGTGGGGAACGGAGAAGCTCTTCTAGAGGAAGAGAATCGACGACTTGAATTATCGTGGAGAATCACTGAAGTCGCGACCCAACTTATAGGTCAGATGGATCGGGAGTTCGCGATGGAGGGTTCTTGTTTCTTATAGGTTGAGATCACGAGGATGCGAAACGCGACGTCCCAGAATGTTTGCATGGTACACGTCGGTATTTGATAACGTGACAAGTGGTCTCGGCTTATCGGATCTCGGGGTTTGGAGGCCTCAAAGTCTGACCCCAGAAGTGACGAGAGGGTGAGGTCACGAGATTTCGAGTCATCGGTACCTCGGCACTTCGGGTCTCGGAGGTTGAGTGTTCGGTGGCATAGAGTCGCGAGGCGCGATAGCGCGAGGTCCTGACAGCCAGAGATAGGGTCAACGCTGACTGGGAGTATCGGGTCTCGGAACCCGAGAGTCAAATTCTCAGTCGCAGGATTCGCGAAGCCGCGAGAACCGATCCTTCGTTAGATTAAGAGCGAGGATCGTCAGAAGTCACTGTGGGTAAAGACCTCCCGAGGGAGTAGGAGGAGCGTCGGATCTTCGGGCCGCGGAGGAAAGAAGGTCCTGGTGGAGCGACTGTGCCGTCGAGGGCAAGGGTTGCGTCACCTTTCATCGATCATATTATCGACGTCTGCACCGACCATGAAGCTCTCTCCTTTATGGATGGATTCTCAGGCTATAGCCAAATTCAAATCCACCCAGCCGATCAATACAAAACCGCATTCATTACCCCGTGGGGTACATTTGCATACCGTGTCATGCCCTTCAACCTCAAAAACGCCAGCGCAACTTTCTAGCAGGCGATGACATACATCTTTCATGATCTGGCTGCAATCATCCTCGCCTACTTGGATGACCTCACCGCTCGTTCTAAGAAATGCACCCAACACCTCGATGATTTACGAATCATCTTCCAACGGTGTCGTCAGTACAACATCTGCTTGAACCCTCTCAAGTGTGTGTTCTACGTCACCGCAGGGCGCCTCCTCGGTTTCATCGTTTCCTAAAGCGGTATCACCGTGGACCCCCTCAAAGTCCAAGCCATCACCAAAATTCCACCTCCTCGGAATTTGCGACAACTACAGAGTCTACAGGGCAAAGCCAAGTTTCTGAGGTGCTTTGTTCCTGATTACGCTATACGCGCACATGGTTTCCTTCGCTTATTGCGTCATGACATCCCTTTTCATTGGGACGACTATGCCCAACAGTCATTTGATGATCTCAAAGCAGCACTTTCCAATGCACCTTTGATTAGTGCACCTGACTACAATCGTGACTACATCCTCTACCCCCTAAAACTCCCGTACGACCCCCCGTACCTACCCTGCCCAAAAGTTGGAAACCTATAGCTATGCAGGATGTTCAGACCACTAACCTGAAACTCACATGCCATGAATCGGATACCTCGTGCTCTCGGAACCACTCAATCTCCTCTGAATATGCTCGGAAACTCACTATAAAAGCAGGTACAAATGAGGTGGCAATGTGGGCCCTACAGCTATATATAGGCCTTTTGCCAAACTTCCACTCACCATTCCGGGAGCCCATGGCATCCATTTTGCGAACCGTCTTCTGCCACAGGATCAGCGTCCCGCCACCTACATCATGGCTGTCCCTGGGCCACTTTTTACCCTGAGCCCCCGGGGCACCTTTTTTTTTCACATCATGACCAGGTACGCACGCGCATTGTCACATTTATTTAATACATGTTCATATTTGTTATTATCTTCAGATATTGTTCACTTTGGGTATTTGGTTGTTCTGTGTGCAGGTACTTGGTCATCATCTCTCTACATCATTCCTTTAGGTATATACTCAACACTGGCATGTAGTCTCTCCCGCTGTATTGCATTTACATTTCCAGTCACACCCTCTGATATTGGCCTTTAGGACACCCATTTCTGGCTCTGCAGTACTCACACCTCCATTTGCATTTTTTGTACTGATACCCGGTAGTTTTCTCACCCACATGAGTTGTCCCATTCATAGCACCTTTTGGCACTTTTGACACTCATGTTGTTCTTTATTACCCCTTAGGGATGGGAGTCCTGGTAGTCATTCATCATGTTGCGAATTAACCACATACTTCTTCTCCTCATTTTGCTAGCTTCCCATATGGACTCCCAACTCGTCGCTTTATGGTTATGTTCTTTTTTACCTGCACCTCCGCAGGATCATGAACCCACCATTTCACCCACCATCAGTTTTCCCATCTGTGAACCTATCTTCATCTCACCTACCTCATACAGAAACTCGCCAATGGGGCCCCCACCCTTCACCAGTTTTCCCAGAAATTTCTTCCCTCCCCGGGGCACTCATTTCACATTGGGGCACCCGTTTCTGTATTTTGTACATATTTCCCACATTTATTCATTATTTATTGTACAAACACCTTTTATTTCCAGTCTTTACTTTTTCCGTCACCGTTGGTGACCTACTTTCCTTTTTTGGCCACACGCAACCCATGTCACCGTTGGTTGGAGCATTACTTCTCATTCACCCTCGTCGGCATCGTCTATATCTTCAGATTACTACCCAGATCACTTACATATACCCTCTGCATTTGTTCACCTTGTTTCTCCTCTGGCACAACTTATCCTCGGTCTTGGCATCCCCCTGACACTCGACCTTGTCACACAGTTGTGGCCAATGTTTGTTTCATACATCCTCCAACCAAGGGAAGTCTTGAGTCTTCACACTTCTTGACTTCGTCCATGTACCTCTACCACTTCCTCACCACAGTAGATTCCATGAAGCCCCTTGCTTCCGAGAGTCATGTCCTCCTTTTGTCGACATCAACACACTTTTCTAGAAGGGCGACAGTATCTTGGTTCTCATTTACCATTTAATAAGTGATCTCGGATGGCACAGGGGGAAACACCATTGCTCCCTGATGTCGTTGACCCCCATAACATTCGACGCCAACACTTTCTCATGTTGCGGTGGGTCTTACTTTGCGACTATTGCAGTTTTTTGTTATCAGTTGCCGAAGACCTCTGAACTGGGTCGGGCCACCAATGCCCACATCACCGTCGCTGTTTACTTCCGCGACCATTACCACTGGTTCAGAGTATGTTCCTTTGCAGAATTGTCTTCTGCCTTTATCATTCCACCCCCGAGGGCACTGCAGTTGTCTACACCAACACTTCAGACATTGATTCTTCAGAGTTACATCACACGAGCATGGGGCATTCCCGCCTCGTTTGTACACACTTGTATATTGATACGCAACTTATGGAAGGTCGGGTTCTACCGGTTCCTTTCTTCTCCAAAGAAGTGCTCTACATGGTCCCACTCTTGCTCTCCCTTACAACACCATTCTCAGTAAAAGAAACATTGATGGATTTTGGCTATACGTTTTGCTCCTAACCTCATCCATCAGGGGGCATCTGTTATCACTGAAATTTCGTCTGCACAGAGCGACAAAAACTCTGCATCGTCAACACAGGATTGGAGTCATTCATGGCACAGGATTAATTCCTCAGCATTGTAAAAGGGTCAAAAAACTATACAAATGACCAAAAATTTGAAAGGCGCTTTACATCATCTGGGTGCGCGCGCGTATGCGCGTAACAGAAACGTACAAAGCGCGCATATGTGCACAAGGCGTGACTGTTGGGCGAAAAACCCGCGCGCCTGCTAAACGACGCATTTATTGAAATTGGTCGGCCTCCCAACCACTAATGGATCAGCTCCCAAGTCGACTTGACACCAAATCCGAGCTCAATCCTCATGGTGGGCTGGTCAAAGACCTAATTGAGCCCTAAAGAGCCCCTTTTCACATTCTAAAGAGGTTGCATAATAACCCAATGCTTGGCTATAAAAAGCCATGAATGACCACCATTTTCTCAAGGAATTCTTTGTATTGTTATGCTGCTGATATTGCTAAGGACTCATTCTTTGGCAATACACATCATAAGCTGCATTTCATAGAGCTATTCACCCCTCACTTGAGTGAATAATCTTGGAGTTCTTTCACCCACATTTTCATCTTTTCATTATAAGGAGAGCAAGCTTTGAGGGCCTCAAGAGCCTTCCATTGGAGAAAGAAGGGACCCAAGTCCCCTTTCTTCTTTGTGCCTTTGGATTTCATCAAAAGATCAGCTTATACATTGGTGATATCGGTCCATTTGTCTCTATTTTTCATTTGTTTTATATGCTCATAGTTTTTATTAGTTTTAGTTTAATTCTTGTTAATAGCTTTGTAGTTTCTCTTTCTAACCTTTTACCTTACAGCTGTCATGCCTAGCAGAGCCCAACTGGGCATGTAATCACTCTTAATTTTCTCACCTAGTGACGAATTGGGTGCAAACACTTACGACCGGAGCCATGGTGCGGGTGCATGGTAGGGTTCGGATTAAACACACAGGAGCAAAATCGTTTGGGCTAACAGCTGAGAATGATGAAAGGGGATGTAAATTAATGTACGCGTGTGAGGGTGGTGGGATTATCCACCGCCACGCAGCATAGTAATGGCAGAGTAAAGTGTTGTTCAATCAATCATAACCAAAATATTCGGCCAACCCAAGGATTAAACGGTGGATAGTTATACCAATGCGCCAATCTGTGGTTTGAAACCATGAATGTTCAATGTTAAATCAAACCCAAAGTTAAACATGCGCCAAGTAATAATTCAAACCATTAAATCAAAACCCAAATGTTTAACCAACGCGCCATTGCATAACTTCAAACTATTGCCATCCAATATGAAATCAGACTCATATGTTACCCACGCGCTTGCTGCATAATGTGTAATCAAAGTTTATAAAAACATTGTGATAAGAGACTTCATAAAATCGATAAGTTAAGAGCTTAAAATAGTAAGGATCACATCATATAAAAAACAAAATCAACCATGACCCCTATATAATCAAGTATAATTCATAAATTTACATGCTCAATACCTTATCAATCAAATACAAGTCAATTTGCGCAATCAAAGCAAGAACGCCATAGTTTGAAAAATCTTTTTAGCCACATAATAATAAACCAAAGGTAAGTGGCTTTCAAAATATCAATGAGAAGCTCATGACAATTCAAATAACGATGGAGGAGTTTTCACGCTTTTAGTCATGAAAAATAAATCGAAACTAATTTGCAAGTGTCGCATGAAATGAAAATATCGTCTATTTGCAAAATGCAATGAAAATTTGAAGTTCAGGAGACATAGGTGTAGGCAGCTTTTAAGGCAATAAAAAAAAATGAATTGGCTGCCAACAATGGTGACACACTGGGAGAAGCAGTTATCTCTGTCGAAAGAAACAAATTCAGATTAGGACAACAAAGAAAAATTCAACTCAAAGACAACCATCAAAAAATCGTACAAACATCATTATTTACTATCTTTTCCAGCGATGTTTTAAAAGATGAAAAACTAATAGCAGTCTTAAGATCAGTAAGTCATGATATTAATGATAAAATCTTCAATACTGTTGGCATGGCCACTGCTGCCAGTAGGCATCCATAGCCTCGACAGGGTTGCCATTTAACCCACTCGGACATCCGTATCCTGTCAAGAAGTTCTAGATCAGAATAAAGGACTTAAAAGAGGTTTCTTATAATTTTTACAGATTTTCGTGTACCCGACATTGCTTCGCTGCCAGTAGGCCTGTTTAGTACCCCGATGAAGTTGTCTTGGTGCCATGCTTGCATTTACCTGCTGCCAGCGGACCTGTTCAGTATCCTGGCGGGTTTACAAACACTTCCCACAGCTCTTATTAACATTTTTATTTTGTTTTTCTTTTGTGTATAGCTGAGCGGGGTGACGCTGAAAAATCTTGGTATTTTATCATATTTTTTAGACCTCATCAGAATTTTTTGGCACTGTCCTTTATTCAGCTCCTGAAATGTTTTATTTCTAAAACAACTTACTATGACAGGGAGACATCCTTTTGAGTCATTCCTTTACAGAAATGGGACAGTGTAAAAAGATAACAGATGATCATGACAAACTTTGCTCAAAGATTGAAATTAGTAAACTTGTTTCAAACAACAAAATTTTCCAACATGAATATCAGTTTTTACTGATGATTGTACAACTTTCAGAAGTTATTTCAGCGAAGAGATTTTTCTACGGTCTTTTTCTGAATATCTCAGTACACAGGCATGCAAATGTTTCAAGAAAAACACCAAAAACTGATCAATCCAAATCAAAACCAAAAACGAAAACAAAGGCAAAAATGAAAACAAAAGGAAAAATATTTACATAATATACAAGGGTAGTAATCAAGCGAAGTATCTTTTCAGGGCTTGGCCATTCACCGGATAGGTGTCAAGCTACCCTTCAAGATTCTGCAATCGAAAGGAACTAGGACCCAACATTTTAGCAATAAAAAATGGCCCAAGCCACAAATTTTGAAACTTGGTGTTCTCACCCTTTCCTTCGTGTGGTTTGTCCCACTTTAAGACGAGATCGCCTACTTCAAAATTCCTATCAGAAGCAGAATTAGAATCGAACCAGATTTTAATCAGTTGTTGATGCTGATCTAACTTACGCTTAGCTTGGGTTCTTACTTCTTCTAACTTCATCAAAGTGTTAATACGGATTTCTAAAGGGGGACAATCTTCTTCTTGAGCTTTTTGTGACAATTGGAGCGAAGGAAGAAGAATGTGAGGTGGCAGAATGGCTTCTCTTCCATAAATGAGAAAAAAGGGGGAATTACCTATAGTGGCTTTGGGTGTTACTCTATCATCCCACAGTGCATTAAGCAGTGCATTGTGCCAATTCTTGTGATTTTCTACCATGGTTCTCTTGATAATTTTGATCAAGTTCTTGTTTGTTGATTCTGCTAAGCCGTTGCCCTGGGGGTAGTAACTAGCAGAATACTTCAACTTTATTCCCTTCTCTAAGGAGAACTCACTCATCTCAAGAGAAGAAAAGTATGAAGCATTATCAAAGACCAGACAATCAGGGATACCAAAACGGGTGATGATATTAGAGTTTAGAAAAGCGATCACCTGACTGGTGTTAACAGTTCTTAGCGCGGCGGCTTCAGATCATCGAGTAAAGTAATCAGTGGTTGTCACAATATACTTGTGCTATTTTGACGATGGAGGGTTAATAGGACCTATGATATCAAGGCCCCATTGCTGGAAAGGAGAATTGACTGTGACGGGTTGCAAGGGGAAGGCTGGCTTTTGCAATCGCCCGGATGCTTTCTGACAAATGATACATTTACGGCACAAGGCATGGGCATCCCTAAAAAGCGTCAGCTAGTAATAACCAGCTCTTAAAACCTTATGAGCAGTGGTGTCGCCACCGAAGTGACCACCAGCTTCTCCTGCATGCAACTCAAGCAAGACTCTTTCTGCTTCGTCCTTTTCAAGACAACGCATCAGTACGCCATCAAAATTCTGATGGAACAATATAACATTAACTAGATGAAAGGAGGCATAATTTAGTCTCAATGCTCTTCTTTTGGCTGGGTCAAGGTGGCGGGGCGTTGATCCATGTTCAAGACAAAATCTAATATCGTCATACCAAGGACTTGCGAGGTTTTGTGCACAACAAATCAAATTTTGATCGCGTTGTTCTAGGTTTGACGTATCACTATCTTCTTGCTATTTAGTTTCTAAATCAACAACCAACTTACACAACCCTTAGCCTCTCACGAATTGTGTTGGGGTGATTTCTAAGTCATACTCCTGCAAGGAGGTGACCCAGTTGGCTCTTTTCTCTCCTAACTCCTTTTGCACTAACAAGTTTCTCACTGCAGGGTAGGGGACAATGAACTTCATCCTTGAGTTCAAAAGATATGACCGGAAATGCTTAACTTCCTTGAAGACAGTGTAGGCTTGCCGATCGACCGCTGGGTAGTTAAGTTCAGCACCTTTGAAAGCAGAGATCATAAAGGTGATGGGTACTTTGTTGTTCTCAGAATTCTTCTGAGTTAGGACTGCGGCATAGGAACGATCAGAGGCAAAAGTATAGAGTGTAAAGTCTTGAGAGAAATCAGGGCTCATGAGAGACGGAGCGTATATTATGGCCTTCTTTATAGCATTGATAGCTTAGTTTTCTGTGGGTCCCCAGTGATATTGGGTGTCTTTCTTAATCAGGTTCTGGAGAGGCCTGACCATTTCGAAGAAACTGGGGACAAATCTTCTCACGAAATTAATCTGGCCTAGGAAAGACTGCATGGATTTTTTGGAGGTAGGTGGGTCCTCTCGGGGTCAATAATCATTCCATCACTAGACACAATGAATCCTAGTAATTTACCGTGTTCTACTGCAAAGATGGACTTCTTAGGGTTCAAGGAGATGTCGTATTTACGACATCGTAGCAGAACGACTCATAAGTGAGTTAGATGATCGTCTTTGTTTTTAGAATAAACAGTCACATCATCTAAGTAGACTACTACGGAGTGATTGATTAAGCCTCTAAAAGCAATTTCCATTGCTCTCTGAAAGGTAGCACTAGCGTTAATCAATCCAAAGGGCATTTTGCGATAAGCATAAGTGCCCCACGGGGTACGGAAGGTAGTTTTTAATTGGTCTGGCGGAGACATCAAGACTTGGTTGTATCCAGAGAAACAATCTAGTAAGGATAGCCTCTCGGAACCAGATACTTGTTGAAGGATCTGTTCCATGGGTGGGACAGGATAATTATCTTTGTCAGACGCTTTGTTGACGTTTCGGAAATCAACACAAAGTCGAATTTCCCCATTTTTCTTCCGCACTGGGACGAGGTTGGATACCCATTGAGTGTTTCTAATAGGAAAAATTATTTTAGCACTTAGGAGTTTATTCAATTCTTTTTGTATGGCCGGTTCTAGTTTAGGATGCATTTTCCTTAGTTTCTGTTGGAAGGGTAAGGTTTGGGGCTTCATCGGGATGACATGCTGTATAATATTAGGATCGAACATTTTAAGATCATCATAAGTCCATGCAAAGAAATCCTTCAATTCTTTAAATAATTTAACAAAAGAAGCTTTTTCTTGTCTAGAACATCCCAAGCCTAGATTGATGCACTGAGGATTTTCACTAGTCCCTAAATTGACTTTTTTGTAAGACAATGAGGAACTGTTGGTTTTGCAATTGACCGTCTTTTTAAATTTATCTTCAAAATCATAAAACTTTTCTAGTCTAACAACAGATTTGGGTATGGAATTTACCATGTCCGATAGAGCTTCAGGAGATTTCGGATTAGGTATTACCGTAAAGTCATGCAAATTGTCGTCGTGCGTTTGTTCATCTATCACAGCACCTTGAAAGGTTTCTTCCATGTGCATAAAGTTAATGATCTACTGATCATCATAAAATACTCTCCAGTTTGTGATATTGTAAGGAATATATGGTCAAAACAATAGCTCCACGGAGAATGCGTTTGGGGATAAGCCTTCTGCAGGAAGAAGTTTAGAGGCAACATTAGCTAGCAGATCTGCTTCAGCATTATTTAATCTAGGAATGGAATTTATAGTAAAAGAAGAAAATTTGTTCATTAAACTCCATACCTCAGACTGGTAACATTTGAGATGCGGGGAAAGACAGTGTATAGCATTTCTCACCTGCCTAACCACTATCTCAGAGTCGCTGAATACAACCAGATTTTGAATGTGCATGTCCAAGGATTTTCTGAGACCTTGTAGTAAAGCCTCATATTCTGCAGTATTGTTAGTACATTCAAATTCTAGCCTACAAGCCAATAATGTTTTGTTACCTGTCGGATCGATAATGATGCAGCCTGCACCAGCTCCTTTAGACTTGGAACCGTCAAAATATAGAGACCAAATTTGATTTCTATCGGGCTCGTGGGACTATTGCATAGAAGTTGTTGGTTGCGTACATGTCATGATCTCAGATTGTTGTTGCGGATTGTTGACAGGTGAAGCTTCAGCCATAAAATTTCCGAAGAAGGTGTCCATCCCTTGGACTTCAAGTGAATCAGCCAAAGGTGTATATGGTTCATTGGGGTCATTCAAGTCTGTTACCGTGAACTTGAGGTAACTCTCATGATTCACCCTGATTTTGTTGGGCTTACCGTTTTCTAGAAGCCATAAGTGAGACCAGTCTGTTGCGAAGTAACCATGTAGTTGCTCCGACGAGTCCCTGCTCAAAAACAGACCATACACTTCTGGAATATCCACCACAATTATATCAATAACCTGATGAACCTTTGGGTTAGACAATAATCTAATCAATACATTTTTCAGTTCGCCTATAACTTTAACATCTATTCAATCAAGTTGTATGATTTTCAAAGAAGATGGTTCTACTTCGGCGTTGATCTTTTGGCAGATAGACCATGTCATCACATTTGACGATGCTCCCGAGTCAACCATACAATTATGCACATTTCTATTGAAGATTTCAAAAGTTAAAAGAAAAGGAGGTACATTCTTGTGAGTACTTAGAGTAGTAGCTTGTGATTTCTTACTCGCGGTTTCTAATGCTACTTTATCTACATTACTTGCGTTATTTACATTATTTACAGGCGGTATAGGAAGGCTTCCTTTATCTTGAGGATAAAGATTATTTTTTGTGGAAGTCATATGCGAAACTTTTCTTTGCACAACCTTATTATCATTTGAATTACCATTCTTGCCATTGTCTGAAATATTTTGCAACGTCTTCTGTAACAAAAATGGAAATTTCAACAACTCATAAATAGAAATGTTAGACCGTAATTTTTTAAGATCTTCAACAACATCATAGTCTAATTTAGGGCTAGAATTACTTTGTTTAGTTTCTACTGATTTAGATGGCTTTGGAGGTGAAGTTTTGGTGTTCTCGACAGGAGGTTTGTTTGATGTCTTGCTCCTAGTGTTGTAAGGGTGAACAGTCTCGAAGTTAGCTTGAAAGATACTATCCGAGAAGTGTCCAAAGATGTTTGGAGAAGACTCTTCTTCTTGAGTTATTTCCTGCTCGACTTCCTCTTGAGGGATTTCAGGAGGCATCAAGTCATCTTGGGCTCCTAGAATTGTCTAGAGAGCGCATTGCAAACTTTCTAGGTTCAAGCCTTCAGGGTTTGGGTTAGGCCGGTTGGTCGGAAAAGGCTTTCGGAAAGGAGGTTTTTAGGGTCCTTTACTCGAAGAAGCTTCTTCAGTTGACCTTTTTAAATCTATAACTTGATTAGACAATTTTTGTACAACTTTAGTTAAATTTTCCAAATCAGAGTTTTCGGGTTGTGTTTTGTTTTGTGTAGGTCTGGGGAGAATTTCAATCTTCTTTTTGGAAGAAGAAACAGTCTCAGTTTCGTTGCTAGAAGAGTATTTAAGACTAAGTATATCTTTTTCAATCTGAGTAGCCTCTTCTAAGGCTTCTAACAACATGGCCTTTTTAGATCTTTTAACCCAAATAGCTATACTTTGATGTAGAGCTTTAGTATAGTAAGCTATTACAAGACTTTCAACAGGCATAGAATCTGCAGGGATTCGGTTTTTAAGCGTTAGGAATCTTTGATTAAAATCTTTAACTTTTTCTTTTGAGTTCATTTTTAAGCTTGAAAGATCCATGACTAAGACTTCTAGAGGTTTACCATCTCCGAATTTTTCCAAAAAGCATGATTCAAACTTTTCCCAAGATACTATGTATGGGGTTGTTGGGAAAAGTACCAAGTGGACGCATTACCCTCAAAGGTGTAAAGGAACAACCTACAGACAACATCTTCATGTTCAACATTATGGAGTTTGATGGCTAACATAAATTTTTTGATATGATCTTCAGCTATCTGTTTTGAATCGGGATCAAACTTAGGAATCCATTTCTTTGGGTGCTTAGGTAAAGGGTGTTGGGCTCCAGGTATAGCTACAACATCCTGGTCCAACCAAGGTCTAGCAGGGTTGTTCTGATTTTGCATTGGGGTAGTGGGTGTGGAAGGCTGAGAAGGTGGATTTCCTTCGTCAGATGAGGAATCTCCCCCAAAAGAGGAAGGAGATGAAGGAGGTGGTGAAGGAGGTATCCCAGATCCTCCTGCAGCAGGATTTGTGTTTGGATCTATAGGATTCACAGTGAGGTCTATATCACCTAACTGTTCTTTGATATCAGAGAAGTCCAAAGGTTGACCCCACGGGCGGTTTGGTCGCCTAAGACTAGCTAAGGCACTATGTGTTTTAATAAGAGATTGGCGAACGATCTCTTGGAAATCACCACCTGTAGGATTAGGGGTTGCTGGCTCAACTGTGATCTGTGGATCTTCGGTTGAAGTAGTTGCTGTTTGAGGGGGGATATTATCTTTTGAATGGCTTCTATTCACTATAGGGGTGCGATTAGGTGGAGGAGGAGTCTTGCAACCGCCTCATGCCATTAATTAAGTTCAAGCTCTCCTTCTAGCGCCATTTGTTGACGGGCGAAATTGTTCGTCCGTCAACTAGGAGAGTGGAACCGGTCCGGGGTTGTCTAAATAACTCTAGCCGTTTGGAATGGACCACCCTGACTAGTTTAACGGCTCCATTGGCCGCCCGAAGGTCTTTTAAGAAAACCAAAGAGAAAACTAATCTAAACTAACTAAACTAACTAAAACAAATAAAACTAACTAAAACTAATAAAACAAACTAACTAAAAATAAAAGGAACTAACACACTAATCTAATTAAAACAAACTATTAAATTAAACTAAAACTAATTATAAACTACTCTAACTATTATATACAATCTACTAATTACTATTATAATAACTCAAATCAACTATCTAATTACCAGCTGTAATATTACTTATTCACAAATGTACACTATAAACAACCTACAGATTTAATTAAAACCTGCAAAACTCATGTGTTTTCTGCCCTAAGACAGCAAGATATATTTTTTGATTTTTTATATTTTATGAATAAGAAGTAAAACTACTAAAATTAAACGATCTAATATATTTACTGAAATTAAACAATCTAATATAAATCTAATTAAGCTTATATCTAAATTAAACTACTTAATGAAAACAATAAACAAAAGACTAACTGACCTGAAAACGCTCCAAGTCTGCCCTGTGTATGATGACTTCTAAGCTGGTCAGAGGAAGGAAACTCGCACTAGTTATTCCAAAGCTTTTCGTAAATGATTGGTTGTGCTGCTCCTTGAAGTGTTTTACAAGACAAACAAGACATAAAAAATCATAACAATCTTATGATTATAAATTTATGCAATAAGGGAAACCTGTTATGCAAAAACTTATATATAAAAATTCAATTTATGAAGAAGATAAACCTGTCATTCAAAAACTAAATTAACAATTGCCATGTCTTTTATCTATTTGGAAGAGACAAGATATGGATAACAGTGATCAAAATTATATCATTTGCACATGATTTAGATATCTAAAGTAGTCATAAACCATAAACAAATTTGATATACACAACATGAAACAAAATGTTGATATAA
>ML789758.1:1045911-1056564 GCA_009831015.1 Picea engelmannii | reverse complement strand
CTTCCTTGTGGATAATATCAAATTGTTTTACATAATCTGGGAGATATCCCAAAATCACCTAAACTAAGAAAATGAAATGCAAGTGAAATCTTTGAAACATCCCCTAACTGCTCATCAACTCAATTGCAATTTCGAATTTACTTGCAATAGAACACAAGTATCAAATTAGAAAGATATTTCAATAACAAAACACTAAAAAATTGATCCTACAGACTTAGCTACATAATCATCTGATTCTGTAGCTATTCTAAAATAGCACACAGGACCAGATAGTAATCAAATGAAATCTTTTCAAAAGAATCAAATTTAATTTTCTTTTAATAAATATCCAAAACGAATCACTATAATTCCAATGAGTTTATCATTCAAATTTAACCAAATCGAAAAGTGATTCAAACGAGACAGGATAAGAATGCTCTGTTTTTTTAGTCGCCATAAAATATGGTCAAATCATAACAGGACTATTTCGTATCAAATTAAATCAATGGTGAATCATATCGTATAAGATACGATGTAATATATCACAATCGAATCGATACAATCATAATCAATTTGTCACGGCTGTAACAATCTGCATACGACTCACATTGTTTTAATCTAATGCCAATATGGAAAAATTGTTACGATTATTGCCAAACATTCATAACAGCATCAAACTTCACCATAGATTACAATTGTTGAGTGTTTACATATTCAACAGACATGATCACATAATGATCGTAACCATCAATAGTAGTGATAACCATAAATTGGGTAACAATCAAATATAGAAACAAACTGTAATCATGGGCATAATCAATTTCGTTCCCAAATCAAATTTAAACAATATATGAATCGAACTGATAACATGGTTAAACGATGTGAATCGACAGGTTGGGTATAACAGTCATGATTCGAATCTATTCGCAATTTGGTTATGCAATAACAGAATGGTATTCAAATTGTTCAAAATACATGGAATATCAAATCATAACAGCTAACCATTATCGCCAACCACATCGTATAGACTATAACCAATTTCGAATCGAAACATTGACTGTGTTTGGAATTAAAATACCAGAAATGGCCTGTGTTTAGTAAAGATATTAACAACTTCAATAAGAAACAGAGTATCCAATCGAATCCAAATTAAAACAATCAAATCCATAATATGATCAATCGAATCAAAGCTAAATCCAATCAAATCAAATTCGGGAAACTAAATTCGATTAATCAAAACAAAATTATATACAATAACTCATGCTTATGTGTCAAAGAAAATCCACGGTGTAAATAGAGTTTATGAGTTTTTCATATAAACAGGTGATAGCCATACCGGTGAGGTTGTTCGAGCTATGCCAACTTTGAATTAACGACTGTTGTAGCCGACTCCACGTTCTTAAACAAAATCGAACCTGTTGTTCGTTGTTTCTTATCAGTGGATGGCATCTTTGCCTTTTGACTGGTGAGCTTTTCAACTTGATCCTCCAGAGCATGAATTCTAGACTGTATCATTGGCACATCAAGTTAATACCTTTCTAACCATGCGCCACACTGATCACATGGTGGAGCAGCTAGTTCAGATAGAACAGGAGGGGGTTTCAACGAGTCACCGGGGTTTTCACAGGGCATTTTGATGCCTGGATAATTAGGATCATTTTGCAAGAAAGGGGGTAGGTTTTTGACAAAGTCATATGAGGTTTTATCACACAGACCTTCAGAATAGGGATACTCACTTTCCAGGTAATGTTCAACCTCCAAGTCAGAATATTCACTCACCATGATAGGGTCAGGGTTGACAGGAGGTCTCGGTTTTGTTCTTGCCATGCGAGAGATTAATCGGGCATTCTTCTTGCCTTTAGAATTCGCATTTGGTTTGGCCTTAGGCCATTTAGCCATGGGTTTAACAGTTTCGACAACTTTGGTCACAGAATTGGGTAGGTCAATAGGTGAGTCGGGTAGGTGTTTAGGTAACAGAGCACTATAAGGCACAGGGGGTATTGACTTGCTCTCGCTCACCACAGGTTTGTCAACCTGTGGTAGGCTTGAGTCCTCAAAATTATTGCGAATAAGAAACTCATTCCAACAGTCTTGGTGTAACCCCAAATGACAAAGCACAAGCATTTTAATTAACCCAAAATGAAATAGGTTGTTAGTGGCCTGATTCCGTTTGTATCTTTTAGACATTTTAAACAGACTCCTATGCAAGTAGTAAGGCATATTAAGCTCATAGCCCATGAAAACCATAAGTAGCCGAAGGTGGTACAAGAAAACGAAACCATACTGGCCCTCGCAGGTGATAAATTGTTTGGTTATCATCAGCAAGTCGTGGCATCATTGCTTTAGCATATTTGCGGGAAAACCTTTGTCACAGGAGCTCACTCTTCGTGACTGGAAGAGAAATGTCCACGAGATATCTTCCACTTTGCAATTTTTTGACCATCTCTGTCCGACAGTAGGCAGACCGATAGCTAAACTAAGAAATTGCTCATCATTTTCCAATTACACATCCCCAACCTTGGCTTGACAGCCATCAAAGGTTAATGTAAATTGTCGAGCCACGCTAGGGTTATGGCCATCAAACTTTCTTATGAACATGAGCCATCCGAATTCCTCAAGGTCACTGTAAGCACCGTCGAACATCAACAATGCCTGGCTACCATTGGGTTCAGTCCTTACGACCGGAGCCATGGTGCGGGCACATGGTAGGGTTCGGATTAAACACACAGGAGAAAAATCGTTTGGGCTAATAGTTGAGAATGATGAAAGGGGATGCAAATTAATGTACATGTGTGAGGGTGGTGGGATTATCCACCGCCATGCAGCATAGTAATGGCAGAGTACAACGCTGTTCAATCAATCATAACCAAAATATTCGGCCAACCCAAGGATTAAACGGTGGATAGTTATACCAATGCGCCAATCTGTGGTTTGAAACCATGAATGTTCAACGTTAAATCAAACCCAAAGTTAAACATGCGCCAAGTAATAATTCAAACCATTAAATCAAAACCCAAATGTTTAACCAACGCACCATTGCATAACTTCAAACTATTGCCATCCAATATGAAATCAGACTCATATGTTACCCACGCGCTTGTTGCATAATGTGTAATCAAAGTTTATAAAAACATTGTGATAAGAGACTTCATAAAATCGATAAGTTAAGAGCTTAAAATAGTAAGGTTCACATCATATAAAAAAACAAAATCAACCATGACCCCTATATAATCAAGTATAATTCATAAATTTACATGCTCAATACCTTATCAATCAAATACAAGTCAAGTTGTGCAATCAAAGCAAGAACGCCATAGTTTGAAAAATCTTTTCAGCCACATAATAATAAACCAAAGGTAAGTGCCTTTCAAAATATCAATGAGAAGCTCATGACAGTTCAAATAACGATGGAGGAGTTTTCACGCTTTCAGTCATGAAAAATAAATCGAAACTAATTTGCAAGTGTTGCATGAAATGAAAATATCGTCTATTTGCAAAATGCGATGAAAATTTGAAGTTCAGGAGACATAGGTGTAGGCAGCTTTTAAGGCAATAAAAAAAAATGAATTGGCTGCCAACATAGTTCCACTATAATATTAAATAAGACCCACTATGGTAGTTAGATATAATAAATGGGTAGTTAGATATAATAAATGTAAGAGGACTTCTTAGAAGGTTCTACTTCTAGAAGATTGTTCCTCTAGAATGTTCTTAGGTGATGGTGGCACTATATAAAGGGGTTAAAGAAATGTAATGGGAAATGAAGAGAAGTATTGTATTTGGAGTGGTAGCTCAATAGGAGGATGTCCCCTCGAAGAGGTAAGTGAACATGAGAGGATCCCTTCCATAATAGGATCCATGGTATGGTGTTTCCCTACCTCAACGGTTTGATAGTAATAAAAGAGTTTTTTCATATTGTTCTTCTATATTTCTCTGTGGATATATTGTGTATTCAGTATTTGTGGTGATTATATTTCTATATCTATTCAGGTTCTTAACACAGGACAACCAGTCCAAGCAGCAACATAGGAAGGGCAATGAGAAGATGAAGAAGGACACGGGGAAACGATGTGAGTACCATATAATTACTTAGCACAACACTGAAGAATATCAATCCAAGAAGTCCCTCATGGCTGAGCTGAAGGCTTCCTAGTCAGTGGTCGATTATGATTCTAAGTCAAATAATGAAGGAGGGAAATAGATTATCGATGTTGAACCTAGTGCTACTTTCGTTACCACCAAAGTTTGGCCAAGCGAACCAGAATAACTAGAGGAAGGGGAATGCCTCTTTCACTCACCGATGTTTGTAAATGAGGCTCCACTTCATTTCATTGTCAATAGCGTTAGTCAGAAGAACCTAATTTTAGCAGAGGTGATCAAGTGGTTGGACCTTCCAACAACACCGACAACAATCCATGGGGGACAAAAACAAAGATGATGGAGTAGGATATCCTATTAAAATGTTGCTTGAGGAAGCCCTTGCATGACAAAGGAACAAAATGATGGACAACGTCATGCAGATCCTTCGATGACTTCCCACAAGAGAAGCATCTTCATCAAGTGTTCATGCAACCCCCTTCAAGGTACAAGTAAATTTTGATATTACATTATTTGAAGGACTAATAGATGCAGATTATGTAAATAAATGGTTGAATCTCCTCGAAAGATTTTTTTTGGTCCACAATTTTTACGATATGGAAAAGATCACTTTTTCACTCCTCAAGGTCATTCCCCATGTTAAAGAATGGTTGGATACTTACTCTGATCAAAGGGCTGTGGAGGAATCTACAATGTTTGTAGTGGCCCCTACATGGGATTCCTTCTGGGATGCCATTAAAGAATAGTAATACCCTATTGGAAGCTATGAGGACCAGTACACTAGATGGACCACCCTATGTCAAGAAAGGGACTATACAATACCATATTTCACCAATCGTTTCCATACCTTACGCACCAAATTGGGTATCAAATACTCTGAGCATCATCTGTTGCTCAAATACCATGATTGTTTTCATAAATACATTCAAACAGAAATGGAATTCCTAGACATCACCTCATTGGGCATGGCTTATAGATACGTTGTCAAGATTGAGAAGAAATTTAAGTAGAAAAGGTGAGAGTTTGGATGTGCAAACCCCTCACAGCCGAAGCAGGGAAAAGGCAACCCCAACACACACATCAATGGACCAAGTTGATATGGTCGTCCTCAGGACAACCAATCCAAGCTGCAACACAAGAAGGGCAATGAGAAGACGAAGAAGGACACGGGGAAATGGTGTGAGTACCTTAAAATTCCTTGATAGAACACTAAATAATGTCTCTCCAAGAAATCCCATGTGGTCGAGCTGAAGGCTTCTGAGTAAGAGGCCAATTCTAATTCCAAGTCAAATCCTGAAGGAGGGAAGCGGATTATCGATGTTGAACCGAGTGCCACTTTCACTACCACCAAAGTTTGGCCAAGCGTGTAGAAATTTCAATACACTTAATGTATTTCCCCTAATTCTCCTGATCTAACAATTATATTCCACTGTTAAATACATAATCGCTTCTACTGTTATTCTTGTGGAAAATTAAACCACGATCACAACCACAATCACAAAGTGAAATATCAAGAACACATAACATAGAAGATTTTCTGGGGAAAGCGTAAAGCTAAAAACCCCACTATCATATATTATGTATATCATGAATCATGAAACAATCTCATACAAAACTCTAATCCAATAGCTCTCAGTGTAATACAATCATCTCATACTTTCATACACAAATTATCAAATACATGCGCCAATTCATGTTTCCAGACAGCCTGCCTCCTTTGCACAATCTCTGCAATTCGAATTCTCACAATGATTGAATCATTCACGAATTACCTAGTTTGCACATGTTCTGTATGAGTCTAGACCCCGCAATGTTATTATTACTTTGGGTAGACAATTGTACAAGATCTCCACTAGATTTGACATGCATGTAGTTAACCGTGGTGAATCTTTAGTTGCATGTGAGTTCACTGATTAACTGAACTTTCACTAGTGCATGTTTAGTTACAACTAGTACAACTGATCTTAACTCACTTAACTACACTTATAATTCTGTTACAAATCCAACTCACTCAGTTATGAATGAAATAATAGATTAATATTTATTGTCTAATTTATTTAAGGGAAAAATAAATTAGACACATGTTTCTTGTTGACTTTTCAACACTCCCTCTCAACAAGAAAGGGATTATCCTTTTCCCCAATCCTCTCTCTATGATATTCAAATTTTCTTCTGGTGAGCACCTTCGTTAGAATGTCGGCATCCTGATCTTCCATAGGAATGTATTGAAGCAACATGATCTTCCGTTGCAAACAATCTCTGAGATTATGATACCGGATATCTATATGCTTAGATCTGTCATGAAACACAGGATTAATCAAGAGTTTAATGAAACTCTAATTATCACAATAAATCACTGTCGGATCTAAATGAGAACCAAACAAACCAACCAAGATCTTCCTCATCCATATATCCTCACATGCAGCTTGACTCACTTCCATGTATCATGCTTCTGCTGAACTAAGTGCCACGGGTCTTTGTTTCCTCCTGTACCAAGAAACAACTGTAGATCCGATACTAAATATCCCCCCTGATGTGCTCTTTCTGTCTGTTGGGCTACCCGCCCAATCTACATCCATGAAGCCATGCAACTTCACCTCATCTATCTCTCTGTACCATAATCCATAATCAGATGTGCCCTTCAGATATCTCAGGACATGCTTGCTCGCCTTCCAAAAGAGTTTTGTAGGCTTAACCATCGCTTGACTTGGTTGGTTAACTGCATAGCAAATGTTCGGTCTCATGTTCACTAAATACATTAGCGAACCCACTAATTGTCAATAGACAGTAGAATCCACTACTTCTCTAGAATTATCATCCTCTTTCCTCCAGTTTCCTGGAAGAGGAGTATCCATGGGTTTGCAACCCTCCATGTGAAACTTACCCAGTATCTCCCTTGCATACTTTCCTTGAGACACAAAAGGTTCACCATCTCGCTGCCATAATTCCAAACCAAGGAAATAATGAAGAAGGCCCAAATCCTTCATCTGGAACTCCTTTGCAAGGTCATCCTTGCATGAGTGTATCAACTTCTCATCACCAATCAATATTAAATCATCAACATAAATCAAAATGATTAAAATCTTACCCTCCACCACAATTTGGTATAGGTTTGCATCTGCTTCACTTTTGGTGAAGCCCAACCCAGTGAAATAGATGTCTATCCGAGTGTATCAAGAATGGGGTGCTTGCTTCAGCCCATACAATGCTCTCTTGAGTTTGCACACATGCGACTCTCTATCAAAGGTCTCAAAACCTTCTAGTTGTTCAATGTACACTTCTTCCTCAATGATCTCGTTGAGGAACACAGTTTTTACATCCATCGGACGAATGCACCAGCCCATCTGCGCTGAGAGTGCAAGGATGGATCTTATGGAAGAGTACCTTGTGACAGGTGCAAAGGTCTCATCATAATCTATCCCCTCGATCTATGAGAAGCTTGGGGCCACAAACCTGGTCTTGTATTTCTCCACACTCCCATCAACAACTTGCTTTACCTTGTAGATCCATCTCGATCCTACCACTGATTTATCAATCGGTCTTGGGACAATTTCCCATGCACTGTTTTTGACAATGGATTCATACTCCTCTACCATAGCATCAACCCAAGTGGGGTCATGAACTGCTTCCTGAAAGGAAGATGGTTTAGTCACAATACATTTTCTCATGAGAGCCATGTATCCAGCAAATCGATCAGGAGACTATCTTTGTCTACGCTATGAAATAGGGGCTCCTACATTCTGTGCAGCATCTAGTCTCAATCTGTCATCTTCTGTGCTGTTCTTTCTGCCATTTCTGATGGATGGCTCTGCTTGAGTGGTTTCCTCCACTCCATGAACCTCTTCATGTGGTTGATCCACATATTGAGACTCATCTTTGGGAACCAACAGTTCCTCTTCTGCATCCAAGTCTAGCTCCCTCTCAAGCGACAACCGCATGGCTTTCCCCTCATCAAATTTTATATTTTATCGCATAACATTCATATTACTATTCAAAAAATACACATGATAATTATGGGGTGTTTCTGTGTACCCCACAAATATCCCAACTTCAGCAGTCGGTTCTAGCTTCTTCCTGGAATCCTTGGTCACATGCACATAAACAGATGCACCAAAATTTTAAAATGAGAAACATTAGGTTTCTTACCAGTAAAAGCTTCTTCAGGTGTACTCATGCCAAGTACTCTATGAGGACAACGGTTCTTCACATAAGCCACAGTATTGCATGCTTCTACCCACAAATGCATTGGTAGGCCTTGATCATGCAACATCGCTCGTGTTGCACCCACGATCGTTTTGTTCTCTCTCCGCGGCCCCACTTTGCTGTGGGTTATGAGGCACTATGAGTTCTCTTCAAATTCCTTCTCTGTTGCATAAGTCTTTGAATTCGTTAGAGATGTATTCTCCACCATTATCGCTCCTTAGAGCCTTCACTTGCTTCCCCAACTCTTTCTCCACCAATGCTTTAAACTCACGGAACTTTGAGAATGTTTGATCCTTCTTCTGCATGAAGAATATCCAGCATTTACGAGAAAAGTCATCAACAAAAATAACATAATACCTATGTTTTGTTGTTGAAGCAACCGAGAATGGTCCACACACATCTGTGTGAATTCTCTCCAGGATCACCGAAGCACGATTCTCCTTTTCATGAAAGGTGGACTTTACATACTTCCTCAGGGTGCACCCCTTGCACTAATCTAACTGAGCAAGTGTTCCCCTTGGAAGTCCAGTAGATATTTGTTGCATGATCTTCAAGGCTCCATGATGAAGCTGGCCCAATCGCCTGTGCCATAATTCTCCCTCATCCCGACTCACCACTTTTTCTGCCTTGCCTATCATGGCACTGCAACCATCTACTTCCAACATGTAGAGATTCTTAACTCGAATCCCTATCTTCTTGACTTGACCTGTTGCTTTATGTCGCAGGTGTTAATGCTCTGTAAGTTTCCTAGAGGTTGTTAGGAAAGAAGAAATCTACGAGAGGTAAATTTATCCAACCACTTCGAAACTGGAATCTAGCCCTACCAGCTTTAGAGAGGGATCTCTCTGTATGATTTAGGTGTGTTTTGAACTTAAGATATTAGGCTAGTTAAATAAAATATGTTTGTTTTGTTTGTTGTCGTTTTCGTTAAGTTGGATGAGAGAGATTTACACATCCATTGGGCTATGGGGTCTATATTTCGAGATGAGAATCTAAACCAAAAAACGAAGGATCCTTTTCACAGGGCGAGATAGTGCATTCATTGGATTCTTTAGCAGTAAAATGTTGAATAGCAGAAAAGACGAGAATATCAATCAAAGTAAAGAAGCAGTTAAGAATTTCTTCACTATAATATCAGAAGACGTACATTAAAATCTTTCAAAGTCAGAAATAGGGTATACAAAGATAAATCTTGCAACGTTTGTTACTTTCAAAGATTAGATTTAGAAAACAATACGATAATTGAGCGAGAAGAACATTTAATAGAGAAGAGAAAACATCACAAATAAATAACACACAAGAATCCTGTGAAACGTCTCTTTGTATTAATGGAAGATCTCTTGATTAAAATGTTACAGTCATGTAGATTGCTAGGCGTAAAGATCAACCCTCAATACTTTGAAAAGTGAAGTATTTATAACCAAAATTACAAATGATCCTATCATTAAAGATCAGGACATGGTAAATCTATTTTTAGCTTAACTAACTTAATAAACTACAAAAATCTAGGAAACTATTTGATGATGTGTCGAAGATTCATGTTGTTTTCTGGGTGAACCATTGGTGAGGCCTCTACACGACCTTGTCTGACTAGATAGCTGACTGGTCTTGGACATCTCATTGATTACTCTATCATATTGCAAAGCTCTTCCGATCGAAGATGACTGGGAACAACGACTTTGAGTAACCTTCGATAAACTTCATCCATCTCTATGTACTTAGCAAAAGTTGGATTGATAATGAAGATGTATCAGATCTCATGCTGTATGCTGATGTCCAACTGTAGAGAATCTAGGAATGCTTTGCCAGTGATACTGCCTTGTATTCCTAAAAATTTTGAACTATCCTTAGCCACAACAGCTAGTCTCTTTTTGTAATTGGGGAGTGTCATCAATTAGTCATTTATCACCCTCAAACCAGGAAGACCCTTCTTCTGTAGAGCCTCGATATTTCTGAAAAACCTTTGCACCCCTAGGTCCATAGCCTGAACCTTTTCTTCTAGCTGTAGCATCAGTCCGCTCTTGGTCAGGACTCTCTTGACCTCAAGCATGGTCTCTGTAATGATCCCAAGCCAAATTCTTTCTTGGAATCACTAACTACTACTAATTTATTGAGTTTTTAAGTGCATAAAAGATTCATCAACACATGGAGATCACAATATATTCAAGATGTAGAAGCACAAGCAAAGATCTGACCTTTTTATTATGAGCAATGTAAGATCAATACAATCGATGGCCGATCTGGCATAAACCTCAGATGGTCGTACAAGCAATAGATATGAGCTGCTACAAAATGCTCCCGACAATACAAAATGAGCCTCCAAAGGCTGGATATACAATGAAGACTAAATCAAGCAGATCTGAGCCATACTAA
>ML789758.1:982740-1018184 GCA_009831015.1 Picea engelmannii | reverse complement strand
GGGTCCGGAAAGACTTGTCCACTATAGATTTGGGTGTGAACATCTGATCCGTTCATACATGAGCTGTGCATAATTGTGAGCATGAAGGCATATCTGCCTAGAAAAAATTGGGATAAGTGCATATCATGGGTTTTCCCAAGCTTTTCCTTGTTTCTATCACCAAGGGGTTAGACATCAAACCTTTTAAACCTCAAAGAAATGGTTCAACATTGATCATCAAGCTGGTTTTATTGAAATAAAGAAAACTACCCTATGTTCTAACCTAATTACCTATGACAATTAGCCCAGATTAAACTATTGGACTAAGAAATTACTCTATCCTAGGGCTATCTAACTAAGATTAGACAATCTGGTCAGATTTATTCACTAACTAACCTAGATCACTTGGCTAAGATTAAACAGTTTAGCCAAGCTTATTCACTACTCCTATCAACATCAATTTAAAAGAACTTGGCCATGCCTCAAAGGTATGGACCAAGTCATCATTATTGCATGGGGCTCTATTGAATTTCTTTTATGCCTGCTTTTATTCTTTTTCTTTCTTTTTCTTTTTTCTTTTCTTTTTCTTTTTCTTTTTTTTTTCTCATATTATTTGCAGAATGAAAAATCATTTGACAAAAAAAAACACTAAAGAGATAACATTTCAATCACTAGTTGATCCTATAAATTATAGGGTTATAACAGCGTCTCCACCTAGGGATGGTACTCTCCTTATGAAGTGCCAAGAATCCTGATACCTGATGTTCTGAAACTTTCTCCATAGTCTCCTTTGTTGCTTGATCAATTTTATTTTGAAAATTGGAAGACAATGTTCAATGGCTTGGGGCCTTCTCTCTAGGCTTCAACCATCTGATCAAAGTTATTCACTTAGAAACTTGCAAGCAAAATGAAAGTGGTTTGTATAATGGAAAGTGTGACTTCAGGTCTCTACTGAGGTGGTGAATAATGCTTCAACATTCTGCCATTTACAGGTCCTCCTGGTAGATCTGTCCCATCACTGTTGTTGAGCAAGAAGGTGTTATTTCCTCTGAATGCTTGAATCATGTATGGTCCCTTCCACAGACTGTCGAATTTTCCATGCTTTCCCTTGTCTTCATTTCAAGAATCCCATCTTAGCACCAAGTCACCTAGCTCGAAATCATCTTCTTTGATTCTTTTGTCAAAGATCTTCTTAATGCTTTCTTGGACTACCTGAGTCTTGTTGTATACTTCTTCCCTGGAATGCTACAAATGGATCATCTGGTTTATCCCTCTTTGGGAGTCGTTCGGATCGGATTGCATGTCTTATAAAATTTTCATGACAGGTACTCCGAAGGAAGTGGGAAAAAATGGTTCTGTGCCATAGACCAGCTGATATGGTGACATACCAATTGACCTTTTGGTGGTTAGTCTGTCAGCCCATAGTGCGAAAACCAGCTTGTTATGCCACAAATTTTTGTTTTCTTGCAAAGTTTTCTTGATAATGTTTACCTAGGTTTTATTTGATGAGTTCGCCAGCCCATTTCCCTGAGGGTAATAAGTTGTGGAATGTCCCAAACCAATATGATACTGGTTGCAGAAATCTATGAGTTTCTTAGATCAAAAAGCAGCTGCGTTGTCATTTATAATCTTTCTAGGACATCCAAAATGGGACAAGATATTATTTTCAAGAAATTTAATAATGAAAGAATCAGTAGCTTGCTTGCTTGGTATTGCTTCGATCCATTTTTTGAAATAATCCATGGTAGTAAGAATCCACCTGTGTTGGCTTGAAGACGGAGGATGTATTTCTCCGATGAAGTCTAATCCCCATTGCTGGAAAGGGGCTTCAACAGAGATTGGTTTCAGGGGCAGAGGAAGAAGTTTCCTTTTGCCCTCGAACAACTGACATTTATGACACGAATTCACTTTATGATGCACACCAACAAATAGTGTTGGCCAATAGAATCCAGCTCTGAGGATTTTATTAGTTGTGGTCTTCCAGCTCAGATGACCACCACAGTCTCCTGCATGAAAATCCTACAATACTTTGTCATCTTCATCCTTCAATAGAAAATTTAACAAAATACCTCCAGGATATTTCCAATACAGATTTCCTTCTAGAATGCAAAATTTTAATGCTTTCAATTTCAAAAACCTAGCTTTGGTTTTGGTCAGACCAGGGGGAGCTTGTAAATTATGAAAAACAAATATCAGGCCTGTGTACCATGGAGAGTTCAGAAATACCTCTTTCATGCTTGGAGTCGCTTGCTCACCCTGTTCATCTACCATAGCTAAGAAATTATTTTCAAGAGCATGGAAATTTGATTCAGCCATTAACTTTTCTAGACCTTGACCTTTAATCAGTTTAGTAGGCTTAATCTCTATGTCATACTCTAGAATGATAACAATCCATTTTCCTCTTTGGCCGTCCAAATTGTCCTGGGTTAAAATGTCTTTTACTATCGCATTCAGAACATATGCAATGGTGTGGGAATGGAGAATATATACTCTGAAATCTTTTATGGCTTTCACCAAGGAAAAAGCTTGTTTCTCCATTATTTTATAATTCAAAGCAACATCTATTAAATATTTACTGAAAAAGGTTATGTGTTGTTCATACCCTTCGTTGTTTTTCTGTAGTAATACTGCTGCAAAGGTATGTTCAGAGTGTTAGCTCCCAAAATGAATTAGTCACTTGGTTTCATTTTGTAGGTGATATCATGGTCATCTATAGGTTTCTCTATTTGTTTTTAATTTCTTCTAGTGTCAAAACTTAGGTTTTAAATTCATGCCTTAGAAATAAGTTGATCCATAAAGGTTGTTTCTATAAAATTTCATGAAAAGACTTTCAACATCTAACACGTGTTGCAAGGTTGATGTTATGTGGTGAAAGCGGCGAGTTTCAACAATTAAGGAGTACTTTCCCATAGACAGTTAGTTGGTGAAAGCATGAAGCATGTGTTTTTCTTCCACGATTTCAGAAATAAAAAAGATGACACGCTCGACACATGTCACATAATCATTATGAGGCACTGGTGAAAGAAACTGATGAGGATGATTCTATTATTCACGTCTAAATCGGATATTATGGTGGATCGTGTTCATGAATGCATGCTTCAACAATGATGGCGTTGGAGATGACGAATTCACATTCATCATCATAGGTAAAGGTGCAGTACTACTCAGCCGACAACATCAAATCGACACTTCACATTTTGAACACGCACCGTTCACAGGAAATATGTTATGGTTCTATATTTGAATTGGAAACACCGAGAGTTTTCACCAGCGCCGAACCCTGGTTCAATCAGGAAACTACTGTGACATTGTTTGCAAATTGTTTGAGTTTCAAGTTACAAATGGAAAGGAAATGAAGTGGTTTATTACTGAGGAAAGAATTGGCCATCCTGTCTTTTTTACAGTCACATCTAGATGTGAAAAAACGTTTCTCAGATAAAGGTTACAAAATGTTGCCACCAAACAACAGCTGAAGCGTTTTCTAAATCATATGATGGAAAAAGAGCTAGTGTGGGTTCTTTAGAAATGATAGTTGATGAAGCCACCATTTCCACAGCAACCAGCTTACCTAGATCAAGCTATATCTAGTTTAAGATGACAACAACCAAGAATCTAAATTTCAGAGCATACCTTAAGGCAGAATTCAGAAATATCACCTGGAAGAAAAGCATGCTAGTTTCTCATATGGAGGATGAATGGAAAGACCTGTTCAAAGGAATTCAAATCTATATAACCTCAAAAGGCAGGTATGATAGGCTAATGCTATATCATTTCAAACTCTTAGATCATTTCATAGGGAAGACTCTCCTGAATTTACCTTTCTTCTTTCATAAAAGCCTAACTAAAGTATGTAAAAAGATTAGGGCTGAACCTCTAAGTATGAAAAACACTCTTTGTCATTTTGGCTTGATCAAATAGATAATACTAGAAGAACTAAGACAAAGAGGAAGGACTTGGCAACATTTTCTTTTTTGGGAAGGCTTTGAGACCCAAACTCAGCCCATGAATGAGCAGAAGAAAGCTGGGAAAAAGCAATTAACTCCTCAGAGCAGCTCGAGGAGGAGGAGAGATCTTCCAGGATCACCAGAGGATAGGATTTCCGGCATAAAGTCTCAAAGAGCAAAGAAAAAAATAGATATTGAAACCACTTCAGAGAAGCCTATAGTAAAGAAGACAAATATTCTTAGTATACCATACACAGACTTAGAAACAAAGCCAGAGAAAGAAGATGAAAGTCCATCCATTAAAATCCCTAAACACTCCATGGAATTTGCACAAGACTATGAGACTTTTACTCCCATTGATGAAGGTGAAACATCAAAGAGAAAAAATTCAAAGAAATCACAAAAAATTAAGCAACTAAAGGAAGTGATTTCTCAACAGGAGTTTTTGGAAAGAGTAATCAAGGAAATATACAAATCTATCTCTGACAATTTCGTAGAGAAAAATGCAACATTTGAAAAGTTGGCTCGTGAGAGTGTCAAAGACAAAAAGAGAAAGAAGAAAATCACCAAGGACTATAACAGTTTATGGTGGTTAGCAAAACACCTTAAGAGGAAAATTAAGAAATTCAAGCAGAAGCATAAGTCGCATCCAAATCTACAGGTGCTAGCCCAGGTTGTTGTGAATATGCAAGGAGATAAATCAAAGACACACTAAGTTTTTGATAAAAGAACAATTTTGGAGGTGGAAGTTTCCTTTTTGGCCAAGACAAAACTTTCACCAACACAAAGGGTAAATTTACAACCAGTTAGCTGGTGAAAGGGAGAGCTTTCACTAGCTAACCAGCAGATCATAAGGCAAATTAGCTGGTGAAAGCACAAATTTTTGTTTTTGAAAGATAAGCTAGAGCAATGAAATTTTCAAGTATTTAAAGGGGTTTAATAGCATCAAAGGATTAACCACTTAATCAAGAAACACTCAACATCATAGATTCGTGGAGATTTTGAAGACCAAATGCTAAATTGGTCACCTAAAGTTTCAATTATGGTTAATTAAAGGAGTCCAGCTACAAAAGACAGGTGCCTTTACCTTTCCATGACACAGTAGAGTCCTAAAGCTGATGAAGTACATATGTCAAGATTGACATAGAAGAAAGTTCGAGTTCTAGGAACTAGTCTTTGTTTATCAATCACATTTAGTTAGTTTTATTGTCTATTTTTAGATACAGATCCAAGTTTTCAGGATCTTAAAAACCGATTGTAAAAGGCTATAAAGGGCGATCTTTTCTAAGAGATAAGGGTTCAAACTGGGAATACATTTTGGCTACTGTATAGACTCTTATTGGATAATAGAATTACAATCTCCTTTTGCTTTCAATATCAGAAATGTTCATGCATCTTGTTTCTGTACTTTATTTCAGTTTATCTTAACTTTTAAAGACTGTCATCTCTTTATTAATCTCATAGACTTGAAGTGAAGGATTTATTACTACCTTGCATTAGTCCCTACACCTAGTTGTATTTGGCAATCAAGATTAGTATTCTTCATCTTCTCCTTTAAAAAATATCTGGTCTGATTTTTGTTTTCTAAAAGCACTGTTTCATTTGAATGTATGATGAGTTGTCTATTACATTAATCATTGAGTGATCCCATTTTTCCAAGCATACATACACATTATATTCTTAAGTTACCAAGCATTCTTAGCCTACAACCCTAAGGATTTTCTTGGAGTGATAACAAATTGGAGTCGTTGCCGGGGAAAACGAAATTTAAGCTCTGCTTTCCTGCGATATGACACAAAGATGATCTTTGATGATAGACAAAGATTAAACATTTTATTGGTTGTAATTATCTATCTGGCGACTCCACAAGTTCATCCTGGCTCCTAAGAGGATCAGTACTAGGGAAAACCCACAAGAATCACCTGTCACACCAGTGCCCAATCCAGAACTAATTCTCAGAAGAGGAAAGACAATTCAGGGTCAAGCTTCAAAATTAGATACAAAAGGTAATCCTCTCTTTAGTTCTAGAAAATATACTACATAAAAATTTGAATTGTTTTCCAAGAGTGCTGATGAAAAAACAACTGTAACTACTATAGAAGAACAAAGTCCTTTTTATCAATAGGAAAATAGCAACGATGTTGAATTGACAAATTCAAAATTGTTTGAAAAAGCTTTTAAGACTTTAGAAAGAAATCATAGTTCTTCCTCTCTTGAGTCTTTCCATTCACAACAGAAAGAAGATCAATTAAACATCTATACTAGCCTCCTTGTTGTTGAACATCTTCTTCAAGAGTTGTTTGCTAAAGGTGAAGAAAACTTGGCTGAACAACTTGCAAAATTTTACAGAGCCTCATATCATACCTATTTCCCATTAGAAGATTCACCTCCTTCACATTCCCCCAGTGTTGAAGATTCAAAGAAGAAAGTATCACCTCTCTCACCCCTGATCATTATGGCTGCACCACCTCCTTTGACTAAGATGCAACAAATCCTAGCTGCTAGGTATGCACCACTTATATTGCCAAACCCAATATCAGTTATGCCTACAGGAGACTATCAAAAGTATATGCCCAAATTCAAAGGTGAGGGCGATGTGTCTGTTGAAGAACATATTGAGGCTTTATAGAGTTATGCTGAAAACCTTAATATTGAGGAGGAAGATATTTAGACATGAGTTTTTGTCCAAAGCTTAGATGGCCATGCTAGGAAATGGTTCAAAGAACTCCCTGTTGGTTCCATAGCTGGAGTTGAGCAATTGGATGATACCTTCTTGAAACATTGGGGTGATAGAAGAGATTTTCTATACTGTATCACAGAATTTGGAAATCTAAGGAAACAAAATGGTGAGTCAATCTTTGATTTCACTAAAAGGTTTAACCGGATGTACAGTAAAATACCAGCAGAGATCAACCTTCAGATGCTTCTGCCAAAATCACATATTCTGATTCTTTTGACTCAGAGTTTTGTTTATTGTTGAGAGAAAGGAGGTCACCTACACTATCACTGATGCAAGATGTTTCCCTTGAGGTGGAATCAAATATTTTGGCTGCTCAAAAGATAAAGGGAAATTCTGATAGGAGAAGGCCTAGAAATGAAGCTTCTTCTTCATCAAATGCTGACCCAAAGTTAGATAAAATGGATAAGATGTTAGAGTCTCTAACCTCTGAGATATATAAGATTAAAATTGAAAATAAGCAGCTTGTAAAGGGAAGGGGCACTTATTATTATGCAGGTAGAAACCCAAATCAAAATCCTAACAACTTCAGAAGAAATAATCAGCCAACGCAGATTTTGCAAAGAGAAAGGAATCTTACTGAAGATCAAAGAATAAAGGCTCCTCTTCAGAATGTCGTGATGGATGAAGATGAAGGTGATTATCAAGAAGATGGAGAAGATAATATTCACTGTGTTGGAGAAGAAACAGGGAAATATTATTTGACACAACATGACTATGAAGAGGCATTGATGACTGAACAGACAGAGGATAATTTTGCTGATGATGGCATTTTTACGACGTAAGATAAGAACAAATATAATCTTTGATCTAAGTATGATACTTCCCAATAGAACACACCAACCTCTCCTGAAAAGAGCACATCCCCTGTTAAGAAAAAAGATCAGACATCAGAGAATCAACAAACAGATCCCTCAAAAGCAAAAGCATCAGCTCCTCCCAAGAATACTGTTGCCCCTGTCAAGCAACAAATTCTGAAAAGTCAGACCCCTGTTGAACAACAAAGCATTCAGAAAGCTCCTTTAAATGAGGTAAAAGTCTCAGATAAAGCCCCCTATTCTTTTAATTTTGAGGCTGAAATACAGGAAATTAAAATTCCCATTCCTCTGGTTGAGTTAATGAAAAATGAAACATTCAAGAAAGATATCCTCAAAACTCTAGATCTCAAATCTATATCCCCTTCTGCTGATATTCTCAACATATATGATGAAAAGCCAACCATTAGTCTAGGACAAATGATAGAATATAGAGATGAAAGTTGTCCTCCTTTTTACATCTCTATAAATATTCATGAGAAAACATTACATAACTGTTTGTTGGACTCCGATGCTTCTCACAATTTAATGCCAAAGGCGGCCATGGATGAGCTTGGGCTAGAGATCACTAAGTCTTACCATGATCTTTTCTCTTTTGACTCTAGAAAATTCAAATGTCTCAGAATGATCAAGGACTTGGCTGTAACTTTAACCCAAGCATCCATGAAAACTATGGTTATGGATATAGTAGTGGCAGACATCCCACCTAAATTTGGATGTTTGTTATCAAGATCGTGGATGAAGAGGCTAGGTGGCACTCTTCAAATGGATATCTCCTATGCTACTATCCTTGTTTTTGGAGGGGTAAACAAAATGTTATATAGGGAATCACAGTTGGCATATGTAATCAGTGATGAACAAAATCCATCCAACCATCCTATCTATTCTATCGACACAGGTATGGGATCTTGCATTTTACAAATTGATGATTCATTACCAGATGCATTTTTGATTAGAAAGCCTAGATTTCAATCCACAGAAGCAACAGAGGATGATCTTTGGACCATTTTCTTTGATGGTACTTGTACCAAAGAATCAATAGGAGCTGGAGTGGTATTGATTTCCCCTTCAAAGAAAACTTCTCACTTATCCTTTAAGCTTGATTTTAAAGTGACTAACAATATTGCAAAGTATAAGGCACTGCTCCTGGGGTTAAATGCAACCAAAGAGATGGATATTAAAAAATTACATGTTTTCAGGGACGTAGATTTAATCATTCAGCAAGTAAATAAGTCTTTTCAAGCAAAACATGTCAGACTGAAAGCATATAGAGATGAAGTTTTGAGGGAAATTCATACTTTTGCAAATTTCAAAATTTCATATGTACCCAGAGCAATGAATGAATCGGCTGATTCATTAGCTGTGTCGGCCTGTTCTTTTATACCTCCTCTACCTCATAAATTGAATTACGAAATTCAAGTTAAGTATAGGCCATCCCTCCACGACAATGTAAAATTCTGGAAGTTTTTCGAAGACGACGTTGAACTCACTAGATTTATTGCAGTAATAGATGAGTTTGCATATTTGCAAATTGATAAGGAGAATGAACATGACGATGAAGCTGAGAAGCCAAAATTCAGAAGCAAAATTGCAGCACATGAAATAGTACAACTATCCACCAACAAAATTCCTAAAGGTTTGGTCCCTTTAGAAAAGTTTTTTGATAACAATGATGTAGCTGTCAAATTGGAAAAGGGGGAAAAATATTTAGAAGTTTTGCAGTATAATGTAGCCAATGAACAAGATCCTAAATATGTCAACTTAGCTTCACATTTGACTGAAAAACAAAAGGTTGATTATGGTGAATTGTTAAAGGAGTTTGCTGACATCTTTTCTTGGCAATATGCTGACTTGAAGAATTTCGACACAAAGGTAATTCAGCACAAGATCCCCTTGAACAAAGATACCAAACCATTTAGGCAGAAACTTGGATCCTTTAATCCTTTGTTGTTGCCTACAATGGAAAGGGAAATCAAGAAACTATTGGATGCCCGCATTATCATACCTCTCAGATATTTAGAATGGACTGCAAATCTTGTGCCGGTCAGAAAGAAGAATGGAGAGATCAGACTCTGTGTGGATTTTATAAATTTGAATAAGTTCTCTAGGAAGGACAACTACTCGCTGCCCAAAATGGAACATATTTTGCAAAAGGTGTCAGGATCAAAGGTGATGTCTTTTATTGATGGGTTTTATGGATACAACCAGATCATTGTCCATCCAGACGATAGAGAAAAGACTGCCTTTACTACTCCCTGGGGTACGTTTATGTATGAAAATATGCCTTTCGGCTTGATGAATGCAGGAGAAACACTCCAAAGGGCGATGGACATTGCTTTCGTTGGGGAGAAAGATAAATTTGTCTTGATATATCTTGATGACATTACTATTTTTTCGAACAGCCATGAACATCATTTGCAGCACTTGAAAAAGACATTCCTAAAATGTCGAAGGTATGGCATTTCTCTTAATCCAAAAAAATCAAATTTCGCACTTAAGGAAGGGAAATTACTTGGACATATTGTTTCAGCTAATGGGGTGAGGATCGGCCCAAAAAGAGTAGAAGCAATTAAAAATTTGTCTCTTCCTAGATCAAATAAGGACATTCAGTCTTTCCTTGGGACTATAAACTTTATCAGAAGGTTTATAGTAAACTTTGCAGAACTCACAAAGCATATCACTTCTATGTTAAGAAAGAACTCTGAAGTAAAATGGACTGAAGAAGCCAAACACTCATTCAATGCTATCAAGGAAGCCATTATGACAGCCCTTGTTTTAATCAGCCCCGACTTCGCCAAGGAGTTTTATATCTTTTCATTTTCTTCAAAAGATACAATTGCAGTAGTACTATTGTAGAGAAATGCCAATGATCAGGAGCAGCTAGTTTCCTTCTTCAGTAAGGTCTTGAGGGATGCAGAGGTGAAGTATGAATTATTGGAGAAACAAGCATATGCACTTATCAATTCAGTAAAAGATTTTAGAGTTTACATCCTGCAAGCCAAGGTAATAGCTTACGTACCTTCTAGTTTAGTTAAAGATGTGCTTATATAACCCAACATAGATGGGAAAAGGAGTAAGTGGATAACAAAGTTAATTGAATTTGATGTTGAAATTAAACCTGCAAAACTTGTGAAAGGTCAAGGCCTTGCCAAACTTCTTACAGAAGAAAATTGTAAATTGCTTGAAATAAATTTGGTAAGTGTAAATGCAGATAATGTTCAGTCTTCAGAGGATAAAGGAAGTGAGGAAATGCAGGTCTCATATCACCTAGATAATTGCAAATGGTACAACCACATTATTCATTTTCTGCAAACTTTATCAGTCCCTTCAAATTTGACAAAAACACAAGGAAGGGATTTAAAGCTCAAAGCCATGAATTTTTGCATCAATAGCAACTTATTGTTATGGAAAAATACAATAGGTTTATTATTGAGGTGCATAAACCAAGAGGAAGTAGCTAAGGTCATGACTGAGTTCCGTAATAGTGAATGTGGAGGACATCACTATTGGAAGACTACCACACATAAAATCTTAAGATCTGGTTATTACTGGCCATCCTTATTTTCAGATGTGTGTGAGTTTGTGAGAACATGTGACAATTGTCAAAGGTTTGAAGGAAAACAACAACTGAAATCTCTTCCCCTTAGACCTATAGTGGTCACAAGTCCCTTCCAGCAATGGGGTCTGGACTTCATAGGTGAGATTCACCCGCCTTCTAACAGTCATCATAGATGGATCCTTGTTGCCACCGATTATTTTACAAAGTGGATTGAGGTTATTCCTACCAGGAACGCCAATCATACTGTCATCATTAATTTTCTGCAAGAAAACATATTCGCTATATTTGGTTTCCCTAAGAGAATAGTCACTGATAATGCTACTACATTCAAATATAAACACTTGGTAAAACTATGTGAAGAGCTGGGAGTTCAGCTAGTACATTCCACTGCTTACTATCCACGAGGAAATGGCTTAGCTGAGTCATCGAATAAGAGTTTAGTTAGACTTATAAAAAAACTGCTTGAACAAAATACCAGAGGTTGGGATTCCAAGCTAAAATTTGCTTTGTGGGCTGACAGGGTTACAAATTAAAAGTCAATTGGTACATCCCCCTTCAAGTTGGTATATGGTACTAAAGCCATATTTCCTGTTCAACTTGCACTGCCAGTTGCAAAGATTTTACAATAAACTGACTCTACACCAAGTGATTTAACTCGAAGGATCCACAATCTGGTAGAGTTGCAACAAGATAGAGAGCAGCTTCTGTAAACGACAAAATTACACCAAGAAAAGATGAAGGAGATTTTCGACAAGAAAGTCAAAAAAAATAATTTCAAAATAGGGGAACTGGTCTTAAAATGGGATGCAACAAGGCAAGAGAAGGGGAAGCATGGAAAATTTGATGCTCTTTGGGCAGGTCCTTTCATCATAAAAATAGTTCAACAGAACAATACCTTTGTTCTCCAAAATCTTGCAGGCGAGGAAGTAGCAGGTGGCCCTTTCAACGGGCGTTTTCTAAAGACCTATTTTTCATAAGGCTTTTCTTAAAGCCCTGTTTTACTTGTACATATTCTTTTCAGTTCTATTTTCTTTGTTCTTATTACTTGAATAACTCCATGCCCAATGGTACTGAGCAAAACAATTTTTCAAATTGTAATAAAGGCTATTGAGTCTAACTAGGTTCTTGGTGACCTCACAGGGAAGTATCCATCCCAATTGGAGCCAAATGTTAGCTCCCAAAATGAATCAGTCACTTGGTTTCATTTTGTAGGTGATAGCATGGTCATCTATAGGTTTCTCTATTTGTTTTTAATTTCTTCTAGTGTCAAAACTTAGGTTTTAAATTCATGCCTTAGAAATAAGTTGATTCATAAAGGTTGTTTCGATAAAATTTCATGAAAAGACTTTCAATAGCTAATGCATGTTGTAAGGTTGATGTTAGCTGGTGAAAGCGGCGAGTTTCAATGGTTAAGGAGTACTTTCCCGCAGACAATTATCTGGTGAAAGAACAAAACACGTGTTTTTCTTCCATGATTTCAGAAATCAAAAAGATGACACACTCGACACACGTCACATAATCATTATGAGGCATTGGTGAAAGAAAATGATGATGAGGATTCTATTATGCACGTCTAAATTGGATATTATGGCGGATCATGTTCGTGAATGCATGCTTCAACAATGATGGCATTGGAGATGACGAATTCACATTCATCATCATAGGTAAAGGTGCAATACTACTTAGCTGGCAACATCAAATCAACACTTCACATTTTGAACACGCACCGTTCACAGGCAATATGTTATGGTTCTATATTTGAATTAGCAACACCGAGAGTTTTCACCAGCGCCAAACCCTGGTTCAATTAGGAAACTACTGTGACATTGTTTCCAAATTGTATGAGTTTCGAGTTACAAATGGCAAGGAAACGAAGTGGTTTATTACTGAGGAAAGAATTGGACAACCTGTCTTTTTTACAGTCACATCCAGATGTGCAAAAATGTTTCTCAGACGCAGGCTACATGGGTTATGTTGAAAGGTTACAAAATGGTTGCCACCAAACAACAGTTGAAGCAATTGATAAATCATATGATGGAAACAGAGCCAGTGTGGGTTGTTTAGAAATGATAGTTGATGAAGTTGCCATTGCCACAAAAACCAACGTACCTAGATCAAGCTAGAGCTGGTTTAAGATGACAACAACCAAGAATCTGAATTTCAGAGCATACCTTAAGGTAGAATTCAGAAATATCACTTGGAAGAAAAGCCTGCTAGTTTCTCATCTAGAGGATGAATGGAAAGACCTGTTCAAAGGCATTCAACTCTATATAACCTCAGAAGGCAGGTATGATAAGCTGATGCTATATCATTTCAAACTCTTAGATCATTTCACAGGGAAGAATCACCTGAATTTACCTTTCTTCTTTCATAAAAGCTTAACCAAAGTATGTAAAAAGATTAGGGCTGAACCTCTAAGTATGAAAAACACTCTTTGTCATTTCGGCCTGATAAAATTGATAATACTAGAAGAACTAAGACAAAGAGGAAGGACTTGGAAACATTTTATTTTTTGGGAGGGCTTTGAGACCCAAACTCAGCCCATGAATGAGGAGAAGAAAGCTGGGAAAAATAAATTAACTCCTCGGAGCAGCTCGAGGAGGAGGAGAGGTCTTCTAGGATCACTAGAGGATAGGATTTCTGGCATAAAGTCTTAAAGAGCAAAGAAAAAAATAGATTTTGAATCCACTTCAGAGACACCTACAGTAAAGAAGACAAATATTTTTAATCTACCATACACAGACTCAGAAACAGAGCCAGAGTAAGAAGATGAAAGTCCAGCCATTAAAATCCCTAAACACTCCATGGAATTTGCACAAGACTGTGAGCCTTTTACTCCCATTGATGAAGGTGAAACATCAAAGAGAAAAAATTCAAAGAAATCACGAACAATTAAGCAACTAAAGGAAGTGATTGCTCAACAGGAGGTTTTGGAAAGAGTAATCAAGGCAAGATACAAATCTCTGTCTAACAATTTCGTAGAGACAAATGCATCATTTGAAAAGTTGGCTTGTGAGAGTGTCAAAGACAAAAAGAGAAAGAATAAAATCACCAAGGACTATAATAGTTTATGGTGGTTAGCAAAACGCCTTAAGAGGAAAATTAAGAAATTGAAGAAGAAGCATAAGTCACATCCAGATATATAGGTGCTAGCCCAGGTTGTTGTGAATATGCAGGGAGACAAATCAAAGACACACTAAGTTTTTGATAAAACAACAGTTTTGGAGGTGGAAGTTTCCTTTTTGGCCAAGACAGAACTTTCACCAGCGCAAAGGGTAAATTTACAACCAGTTAGCTGGTGAAAGGTAGAGCTTTCACCAACTAACCAGCAGATCATAAGGTGAATTAGCTAGTGAAAGCACAAAAATAAATTTTTGAAAGATAAGCTGGAGAAAGGCAATTTTCAAGTATTTAAAGGGTTTAAGAGCATCAAAGGATTAACCACTTAATCAAGAAACACTCAGCATCAGAGATTCGTGGTGATTTTGAAGACCAAATGCTAAATTCTTCACCTAAAGTTTCGATTATGGTTAATTAAAGGAGTCCAGCTACAGAAGACAGGTGCCTTTCCCTTTGCATGACACAACAGAGTCCTAAAGATGATGAAGTACAAATGTCGAGATTGACATAGAAGACAATTCGAGTTCTAGGAACTAGTCTTTGTTTATCAATTGCATTTAGTTAGTTTTATTGTCTATTTTTAGATACGGATCCAAGTTTTCAGGATCTTAAAAACTGATTCTAAAAGGATATAAAGGCCAATCTTTTCTAAGAGATAAGGGTTCAAACTGGGAATACATTTTGGCTACTGTATAGAGTCTTATTGGATAATAGAATTACAATCTTCTTTTTCTTTCAATATCAGAAATGTTCATGCATCTTGTTTCTGTACTTTATTTCAGTTTATCTTAGCTTTTAAATACTGACATCTCTTTATTAAGCTCATAGACTTGAAGTGAAGGATTTCTTACTACCTTGCATTAATCCCTACACCTAGTTGTATTTGGTAATCAAGATTAGTATTCTTCATCTTCTCCTTTAAAAAATATCTGGTCTGATTTTTGTTTTCTAAAAGCACTGTTTCATTTGAATGTATGATGAGTTGTCTATTAAATTAATCATTGAGTGACCCCATTGTTCCAAGCATACCTACACATTATATTCTTAAGTTACCAAGAATTCTTAGCCTACAACCCTAAGGATTTTCTTGGAGTGATAACACAGAGGCGAAAGAAAAAAGATAAAAATCTTTGGTGAAGTCAGGATTGATCAAGACTAGAGGCTGTGTGAGTGCGCATTTGACTTGTTCAAAAGACTGCTTGGACTCTGTGTCCCATTTTATTTTTGTGTCCTTTTTTAACATGTTTGTGATGTTCCTGAGAAGCTCAGTCGGGTTGGGTATGAATCTTCATAGAAATTTTATTTTTCCGATGAAAGATTATAACTCTTTGATATTTCTTGTGTGTTCTAATTTCTAAATGGCATTGATTCTTCTAGGGTCTATCTTAATTCCATCCTTATATATTATGTTCCCTAGTAGTTTACCTTCCTCTAATCTGAAAAGTATCTTCTTAGGATTCAAAGAAATCCCAAATTTCCTGCATTTCTCAAAAAATCGTCTGAGATGTCGTAAGTGCTCGTCATCAGATTGGGAAAACACAGTTATGTCATCTAGATAGATGATAATAAATTTTCCGAGTTCTTCCACAAAAGTGATGTCCATCACTCTCTGGAAAGTGGCCCCAACATTCATCAACCCGAAAGGCATTTTCACATACATGAAAGTACCCCATGGTGTTGTGAAAGTTGTTTTCTCTTGGTCATCTGGGTGATCGAGGACCTGATTATAACCTGAGAACCCATCCAGTAAAGAGATTCAACTGGATCTGACTACCTTTTGTAATATGTGGTCCATTTTTGGAAATGGGTAGTTTTCCTTCAAAGAGACCTTATTCAGATTTTGAAAATCGATACAAAGCCTAATTTCTTCGGATTTCTTTTGGGTTGGGACCAAATTTGAAACCCATTTGGAAAATTGTAACGAAACTATGATTTTAGCATCATATATTTTTTTGATTTCTTTTTCTATCAAGGGAAGTAGCTTGGGATTGATTCTCCTAAGTTTATGTTTGAAAGGTTTTTGATCTTCTTTTATTGGAATCCTATGTTGTATGATGTTGGTGTCATAAGCTTTCAAGTCCTCATAACCCCAGGAAAATATGTCTAAATATTCCTTGAAAAGCTCAATGTACAGGGGGTAATGATTTGAAAAGTTTTACCATCTTGGGTTTCTCTTATGTCCCTATATTACAATCTTCTACTTCTTGACCACTGGCTTTGATTTTCGGTTTTTTAGCTACATCATTAAAATCAAATAGGTCTTCTAAAGGAACTAAACCCCTAGGTAAACCATAACTTTTTAAATGAAAAACATCAGTTGTTATATCATCCTCACCTAACTCACCTGAATCTATCTTATTTACTCTATCATTTCCAAAATCAAGTCTTTTTACATTTTCATCCTCATTTTCTAAGTCTATGTTTGTACACTCGAAATCATTTTTACATTGTAGAAAATCTTCAATTTGATCATCATTACCAAATACCTGCTAGTATCTGATGTTGTCTGGAACAATTGGTCTGCACTTCAACTCCACTGTGTATGGGCGAGTGGAATGAAAAGGTATCTTGCATGTGGTTGCTGATGTAGCTAATCCATCTGCTAAAATATTATGTCCCCTAGGCATCACCTGCAAATCAACTTCAGTGAAACATTTAAGGGCATCCAAAACAACATTCTTATAAGCTCTAAGACGGGGATGTTTTGCTACATACTCACCTTTAATTTGTTTGATAATTAATTCAGAATCTCCCCTTACCATGATTTGTTTGGCACCAACCTTCTTCAATAGTTTTAGACCGAGCATCAAAGCTTCGTACTCAGCTATGTTGTTAGTGCATTGAAAATTCAGTTTGTAAGAATGGTTTTTTGAATACCTGGATTTATGATTGTGCAACCAAACTCCTTCTCTAGCTCCTTCTTTGCTTATGGATCCATCAAAGTCCATGCTCTAGAAATCTGCTGGCAATTCTTCAGTTATCACATTTTCTTTTCTTTTTACCTCGGTGATTTCTTGGTCTTCATTCGGACCAGATGTATCTTCTACTAGTTGAGTGACTTGTTCTCCCGTATCACCATCGTTATATAGGGTAAAGGAATCTAGGTCAGAATGTGCAGAGTACAGAGGATAGTTATGTGGCTTTTCTTGGCTGTTAACCATGTATTTCATCAACGTTTCTCTATATAGTCTTCTCTGTTGCCCAAAAACTGGGACAGTGGCATACGACATATCCAACTGCAAAGTACCTTTCAACTTGGCCCCCCAAGACTGAGACAACAACATACCATATTTCGGGGAAATGTTTGCGACCACAACATCCATGACCATGCTTTTTGCAGGAATCTGAACTAGGGTGATACACAAATCCTTGATCAAACCGATACATCTGACTTTGCTGGAGTCAAACGAGAGTAAGTCCTTGTAAGGTCTAGTAACCTCAAGTCCTATTTTTTCCATCACTTCTTTAGGCATCAAATTATGGGAAGCACTTGAATCTAACATAGCATTATGCAGAATCAGGTCATGTATATTAAGGCTTATGTAAAAAGGAGCAACAACACCATTGTTAGTTTGACCATCCACTTCAGGTCCGAACAGGAGTTCAGGTTGATCATCGGTAAGGTTTACAATATCTGAATGATTCATCGATCCAACAGTTAAGGCCTCCATGGCTATGTCAGGTTCAATGCTCAGTGCTTTGATCACCTATGATCGGTAAGCGTCCTTACTCATCAACTCGGAAAGAGGAATGGGAATTTTCACTTTGGCTAATTCCCCTTTGAGGCTAAAAAGTGTAGGTGTTCTCCTTTAGCTCTGCAATTCTAATTTTTCCACCGTAGTCTTCTGAGTAGAAATCCTTGGTGGGTTGGTTGAAGAAACCTCAGTATGCGATGATCTTTTCAAAATGGTAAGGTTTCTTTTTGTTGGACCTTCATCATTACCTTTTTCATGGATCTTCTCGATAGAAGGCTCGGGGGATTTCTTGGTTTCGACTATCTTCTTCGTTTCAGTTACCTTTTTTGGGGAACTTTTGTCTGTCTTTTTACTTCACAGATTGTACTGTCGGTGTACCTCCATAATGGAATTTTCAAATGCCTGTTGTTCGGTATCTTTAGCTTCTTCACTCACCTTTGTTTGAGAAAGAATAAAAAGTTCTTGTTCCTCCTGGGTGAGGAAAATTTCTTCGTTATCGTGAATGCCCATGAGGTTTATGTGTGTATCTTTCAGTTCTTCAATTACCTCATCTCCTTCATCGACATAATTTTCTTGTAGGGGTGGTCTGATCTATTGATCAGTACCTCTCTATTCCCTTTGAGCCCTAGGATCTCTCTGCCTGATTTGAGGAGGGTTTCTTCTGAAGTTAGGATTCTAAATTCGAGGAGCTAGTGGTTTTTCTCTAGGAGGGTTTCTTTCGAATACAGTAAGTCTCTCCATCATTATTTCCATTTCTCTGGCTAAGGAATCCAATCTAGAATTGGAAGCTGATGTGGAAGGTTCCTCTTTAATTGTGACTCTCCTCTATGTCCTCTGTCGTTCCCTTTTTGCCAACAGGTTGGCCTCCACACTTATTGCACTTTTCTACATGTCCTCCAGGGTGGTGGAGTTTCTTTCCCTTAATTGATATGAAATATCGACATCAAAACCATCAAGGAATTTTATCAATGCCAAACCTTGTGGAGGTTTAATATCGGTTGAAGTTGCATTGTACAGATCATTAAAATGGGTGCAGTAATATTGTACTATCTCACCTTGATTTCTTCTGATGTTTTCGTATTCTGACAAGATCTGGAGAGGATTTTTCTTTACCTCCCATCTGTCTAGAAAACTTCTTTGAAACACTGCAAGGTCAAGCACTGAAGTAGTGCATAATCCTTTGTACCATTTCTCAACGTCACCTATCAAACTCTGCGCAAACAATCTCATTTGAACGTCAACTTCATCTACTTTCTGTAGGTCAAAATAGTCATTCATTTTATCCACATGTTGTTGTGTATTCAAGGGCCCTGTGCCATTGAACTAAGGAAGTATCATTTGATAATCCTGGGGCATAGCATGAAGAGGTGCAACCAACACCAAGGGAGCATACCTGGCTACCATGATAGGCAGACGGGGCGGGACGAAAAGCTGGATGATAGGTGGGGTGGTGACAGAAGACGAGGATGAGGAGGGGCTAGCTAGAATAGAGTGAGTGGTTTGAGGTTTAGCAGTGGGAGATAGAACTTCAGGGGTTCGGGGTTGCAAGACGGTTGGGTCTAGAACTGTTTCAGCCACAAAGCTATCAGATTTTGTTCTAAATAGACTTTGTTCAAAAAGGATGTCAAAGTCAAGTTCCTGAAGGGAAACAAGCTCCTCTGGAAGAGAAGGGGACCTCTGAAGGGGACTATGACTTATTGAACCTTCTGCAATGGTCTTTTTCCTGGGCAACTGTTCTAGATTATCAATTGCTATTGTAGGTTCTGGGTCTGGTTGAGATCGAGTATAAGCTCTTTTGGGAGCCAGATTTCTTTTTGATATATATATATATATATAGTTTTATGAATCCAAAAATTAATATTTGCAAGCTTTAACAACCTCTAAACATTATTGCGTTTTCATACTTTATGATTTTCTTAGAAACAAAGCTTTATTTTAAGGAAAAGAAAATGTGGGGTTGAAAAATTCGTCCCCAGTATGGTCGCCACTATGCTAATGCTCTATAAGTTTCCTAGAAGTTGTTAGGAAAGAAGAAATCTACGAGAGGTAAATTTATCCAACCACTTCGAAACTAGAATCTAGCCCTACCAACTTCAGAGACGGATCTCTCTAAACGATTTAGGTGTGTTTTGAACTTAAGATATGTTGACGGGTGAAATTTACCATCCGTCAACTGAGAGAGTGGAACCAGTCCGGGGTTGTCTAAATAACCCAAGCCGTTTGGAATGAACCACCCTGACGGGTTTAACGGCTCCGTTGGCCGCTCTAAGGTCCTAGGGAAACCAAAGAGAAAACTAATCCAAACTAACTAATCTAACTAAAACAAAATAAAACTAACTAAATCAAACTAAAACAAACTAACTAAAACTAAATACAAGAAATTAAACTAACTAACAATAAATAAAAACGAACTAATACACTAATCTAACTAAAACAAACTACTAAATAAATTAAACTAAAACTAAATATAAACTACTCTAACTATTTTATATACAAACTACTAATTACTATTACACTAACTCTAATAATTAGTCATCTAACTACTTGCTCGATTACAACTTATTCACAAATGTACATTATCTACAACTTGCAGATTTGAATAAAACCTGTAAAACTCATTTGATTTCTGTCCTAAGACAGCTAGAGATATTTTTTGATTTTTTGATTTTATGAATAAGAAATAAAACCACTGAAATTAAACGATCTAATATACTAATTCTACCTATAAATCTAACTAAATGAATATCTAAATAAAACTACTAATAAATATACTAAATAAATGATAGACTGACCTGGAAACGCTCCTGATTTGTCCTGTGTATGATGACTTCGAAGCTGGTCGGAGGAAGGAAACTTGCACCGGTTAATCCAAAAGCTTCTCATAAACGATAGGCTACGCTGCTCTTTGAGTTGTTTACAGGACAAACAAGACATAAAAGAATCATAACAATTATATGATTTATAAATCTCTGTATTAAGGGAAACCTGTTATGGAAAAACTTATATTTAATAATTCAACTTATGAAGAAGAGAAATCTGTCGTTCACAAACTGAATCTAGCAATTGCTATGTTTTTATGTGCTTGGAAGAAATCAGATATAGATTACAGTGATTAAATTATATCATTTGCACATGATTAAGATAGCTAAATTAGTCATTAAACAGATAAAAATTGATATACATAACATGAAACAAAATATTGATATAATGAGAAGCTAAAGTTGTAACAAAACACCAAATTCTGCCTCAGTCTGTATTAAAACTCCATATCCTTGTTCTCCCACGAATGAGGATGTTCATTATTACAAAAATGATAGGTATTTATAAGTCTCTCCACAGGTTAAAACCTCCCCGTGGATAATATCAAACTGTCTTACATAATCTGGGAAGATATTCCCAAAATCAACTAAACTAGGAAACTAAAATGCAAGTGAAATATTTCAAATATCCCCTAACTTCTCATCAAATCCATTGCAATTTCGAATTCATCTACAATATCCCAAAAATATCAAGTTAGAAAGATATTTCAGTAACAAAACAATAAAAATCTAATCTTACAGACTTAGCTACAGAATCATCTGATTCTGTAGCTAGTCTAAAATAGCATACAGGACCAGATAGAAATCAAATGAAATCTTTCCAAAATAATCCAATCCAATTTTCTTTTAATAAACATTAAAAACAAATCACTAATGGTTCAAATGAGTTTATCATTTAAATTAAACAGAATCAAAAGTGATTCAATCGAAACAAGGATAAGAATGCTCTGATTTTCTTTTACCATAAAATAGGGTCAAACCGTAACCAGATTGTTTCATATCGTATGAGATACGATCTAATCCAACACAATCATAATCCAATTACTATGGCTATAACAATGTAGCATAAGATTCATGTTGTTTCAATCAAATACAAAGATGGAAAGATTGTTACGATTATGATCAAATAAAACATTCATAACAACATCAACCAAATTTCGCCATATATTTAGATCGTTGAGCATTACAAAGTCAACAGACAGGATCAAATAGTGATCAAAACCATCAACAGAAGTGATAATCATAAACCGAGCAACAATCAACACAAATCGTGACTGGGTTAAATATAGAAACAAATCGTGATCCTGGGTATAGTCACTTTCGTTCCCTAAATCAAATTTAAACAGTATATTCATTGCAATATGAATCGAACTGATAACATGGTGGAGTCAACCAACGCGAACTAACTGGATGGGTATAACTGTTATGATTCGTATCTATTCACGATTAAACATAATCCAAACTGTATTCGAGTTGGGTCAAAAATCATATGTTCATAAAATGTAACAATTAACCATATCACAATTATCACCAAACATATCATGAAATCAAAATGAAATATGATTGTGTTCAGAATCGAATACGAGAAACAAATTGTGTTTCAATCGACAACAGAGCAACCAATTTAAGCTAAATTAAACCAATCCAATCCATACCACGATCAATCAAATCGAAGGAGATCTAGTCAAAGCTAAACTGGGAAAACGAAATTCGATTTATCAAAACAAAACTATGTACATAATGCATGCTTATGTGACAAAGAAAATCCACACTGTAAACAGAGCTATGAGTTTGTTATATAAACAGGTGATAGACATACCAGTGAGGCTGCTCGAGCTATGCCAATTTTGAATTCACGACCGTTGTAGCTGACTCCACATTTTTAAACAAAATAGAGCCTGTCGTTCTATGTTTCTTATCAGTGGCTTGCAATTTCTCCTTTTGACTAGTAAGTTGTGCAACTTGGTCCTCCAAAGAATGAATTATGGACTATAGCATTGGCACATCAAGATAATACCTCTCTAACCATGAGCTACATTGATCACAGGATGGCACAGTAGGTTGAGGTAGAGTGGGAGAGGGTTTTGACGAATCACCGGGGGTTTCACAAGGCAGCTTAATGCCTGGGTAATTAGGGTCATTTTTCAAGCAAGGTGGTAGGTTTTTCACAAAGTCGTATGAGGGCTTGGCACACAGACCTTCCGAATAGGGGTATTCACTAACCAAGTAACGCTCCACTTCTGAGTCGAAGTCTTCACTCACCACGATAGGGTTAGGGTTGATAGGTGGTTTTGGCTTGTTCCTTGCCATTCGAGAAATTAACCAGGCATTCGTTTTGCCTATGGCGTTTGCAGTAGGTTTGGCTTTAGGCCTTTTAGCCACGGGTTTAATAGTTTCGACATTCTTGGTCACAGAGTGGGGTAGGTCGATAGGTGAGTCGGGTAAGGGTTTAGGTAACATAATACTATAGGGTACCGGGGGTACAGACTTTCCCTCGCTCACCACAGGTTTGTCAACCTGTGGTGGGTTTGAATCCTCAAAATTATTGCGAGTAAGAAAATTGTTCCAACAGTCTCGGTGTAACCCCAAATGACAAACAATAATCATTTTAATCAACCCATAGTGAAAAAGGCTGCTATCAGCCTGGTTCCTTTTGTATCTCTTAGACATTTTAAACAGGCTTCTATGCAAGTAATAAGGCATATTAAGCTCATAGCCCATGAAAACCATAATTATATGAAGTTGGTGTAAGAAAACAAACCCATACTGGCCTTCGCAGGTGATAAACTGTTTGGTTATCATCAGCAAATCATGCCAACATTGCTTGAGCATATTTGCGGGCAAACCTTTGTCACAGGAGCTAACCTTATGCGACTGGAAGAGCAGTGTCCATGGGACCTCTTCCACTTTGCAATTCTTGGACCATTGTTGTCCAGTGGCAGGAAGACTCGTAGCTAAACTAAGAAATTGCTCATCAATTTCAAATTGGACATCCCCGACCTTGGGTCAACAGCCATCAAAGGTTAATGCGAATTGCCGAGCCGCGCAGGAATTAAAACCATCAAAATTTTGTATGAACGGGAGCCATCCAAATTCCTCAAGGTCACTGTGAGCACTGTCAAACATCAACAGAGCCTGGCTACCATTGGGTTCATCCCTTATGACTGGAGCCATGGTGCAGGCACATGGTCAGGGTTTGGGTTGAAAACAACAACACACAGGAGCAAAGTCATTTGGGGTAACATCTACGAACGATCAAAGGGGAGGCATTAATGTGCGTGTGTGAGGGTGGTGGGATTATTCACTGCCATGCATAATAGTAAAGGCAAAGTACAACCTCCGTTCAATCAATCAAAACATAGTTCAAACCATATTAATCAGCCAACCCAAGAATCAAATGGTGAATGATATACCAATGCTCCAATATATTATTTCAAACCATGAATGTTCAATGTGAAATCAAACCAAAAATTAAATATGTGCCATCGTATAAGTGTGTAATCAAACATTTATAAAACATTGTGACAATCGATTTCATAAAATTTGACAAGCCAAGAGCTTATAATAATAAGGATCACATCATATAAAAACAAAATAAACCATAACCCCTATGCAATCTGATGACTAGGCAAGTCCAAAACAATATAAATCTATATGCTCAATGCCTTTTAAGTTATGCAACCAAAAATGTCCAAATAGACATAGTTTGAAAATTCATTTAGCCACACAATAATAAACCAAAGGTAAGTGCCTTTCAGAATATCAATGAGAAGATCATGAAAGTTCAAATAACGATGGAGGAGTTTTCACACTTACAGTCGTGAAAACTAAATTGAGACCAATTTGCAAGTGTCGCAAGAAATGAAAATATCGTCTATTTGCAAAATGCGACGACAATTTGAAGTTCAGGAGACATAGGTGTAGGCAGCTTATAGGGCAATCGAAAAAATTAAATTGGCTGCCAACAATGGCGACACACTAGGAGAAGAAGTTATCTCTGTTAAAAGAAATAAATTCAGATTAGGACAACAAAGAAAATTTCAACTCAAAAACAACAATCAGAAAATCGTACAAACATCATCATTTACCATCTTTTCCAGTGATGTTTTAAAAGATGAAAACTAATAACAGTCTTAAGATCAGCAAGTCACAATATTTATGATAAAATCTTCAATACTATTGGCATGGCCACTGCTTCCAGCAGGCGTCCATAGCCTCAACAGGGTTGCCATTTAACCCACTCTGACATCTGTATCTTGTCAATAAGTTCTAGATCAGAATAAAGGACTTTAAAGAGGTTTCTTATAATTTTTTACAGATTTTCATGTACCCAACATTGCTTCGCTTCCAGTAGGCCTGTTCAGTACTCCGACAAAGTTGTCTTGGCGTCATGCATGCATTTACCCGCTGCTAGTGGACCTTTTCAGTATACCGGTGGGTTTACAAACACTTCCCACAACTCTTATTAATATTTTTATCTTGTTTTTCTTTTATGGATAACTGAGCGGGGTGACGCTGAAAATTCTGATATTTTATCATATTTTTTAGACCTCATCAGAATTTTTTGACACTATCCTTTATTCAGCTCCAAAAATGTTTTATTGACAAAAACAACTTCCTAAGACAGGGAGACATCCTTTGAGTCATTCCTTTACGGAAAAGGGACAGCGTAAAAAGATAATATATGATCATGAAAATATTTACTCAGAGATCGTAATCAGTCAACTTCTTTCAAATAACAGATTTTTCTAACACAGATACAAACTTCAACAATATACCATTGATGTTTGTATGAATTTCTCAGAAGTTATTTCAGCGAAGGAATTTTCTATTTTCCTTGTCTGAACAGTTCAAAAATTCAGGTATGTGTATTTCAACAACAAAAACTAGCAATCATAAGGGAGAAATCAAAACACACTAGCGAAAACAATATTGGAAAGCAAAGAAATCCAAACAAGAAAAACAAAAAACAAATATTCACAGAAGGTGCATCTGAAAACCTCATGCAACAATCCCCTGGGAAAGTGAAAGAAAGTAGGAAAATCCTGAATGATGGGAAAGCAGTCCTACTCATGGTATCTTGGTTCAGGGTTGATTTAGATTCATTTATCTCTTTACTTTCCATTTAATATTTTCATGATGATATTGCGTTTTTGAAAATAAATGTTCAACTAAGAGTAAAGAGAAAAGGATCAAGGGGACCTCCCTGACAATAGCCGTATTATGGTTCTCGTGGTGTGCCCACTTGTGTTCATGACTGCATTATTGCAAAGAGAAATAGTGAGAAATCATACTGAAAGAAAACCTATTCCTAAACCTACCCTAACTATTAAACAAATCAGGATACTATGTGAAGTCATGTTTCCAATGTAGCCATCGGAGTAACTCTAGTCCTGCAATGAAAACAAGATCAAGCATTATTAAAAAGAATGGTAATATATCAACAAATGATAGAAATATATCACACTTACCTTCATAATCATCATCTAACAACAAAGTAAGCATGATCTTACCATTCCCTTGAATATTCTTGTTGTATGAATCCTCTAGCCATTGCGCAATTTTGTCATGATAAGGGTCATAATGGCATGGGTGAGTGTAAGTAGTTTTGAAAAACTCTTCAAGATCAAGAAGAAATGGAATAACCATTAGCCAAGGATGAAATGCCCCATCCTCCTTACAGTTCTCTAAGTGTTCATTAATTTCTTCACATGGATGATCTAAAAGAAATATGTCATGCCTACTTCCAAGACACTTGGGTAAAAAGAAAGCAAGCTCAACTTTGTCTTTATTATGAAATTTTTTCATATATGAATATTCAAGCCATCCTAAGATCCTGTAAAAATGGGGATGCAAACCATGAATTTTATGAAATGAATATATCAATGGAAAACTCATCATAGGAGGATTCGTGCAATCAATTAGATCATTGGTTTGAATGTTTCCTTTGATGTGATTGATCATTTCAAAATGTGAAGCATCAACATTAAGATTCGAGCTAAGCAAAGAACGAGTATGAAACTTAGAATGTTTGATCTCCATAAAATATAATGTATCGTCCTTTTCAACAATAAACTGTGTAAAATCATCTCGCAACATGTCCTTTTCCCATATGAGTTATGAAAGTGAACAAGAGTCAAATCCGGTTTTATCAATGTTATGGTCAGAATTAATTTTACCAAAATTTAGCATATCGAAAGGATATGATTGTGGTGGAAAAGAGTAGTATGTTGTAGGTAAGATGTCAAGTCCACAAGAATCTAGGAATAGATCAGGATACAAAGAATAAAAGGAATCAGAAATAAGCAGATAAAAAGAATCTCTTGAACTATGATAATCAACGATGGTATTCTCAAAACAATTCTCTTCACTTTCTTTAAAACTCTTACTCTGTTTTGGTGATGAATTGCTCAACATAATACGATCATCTGGATTAGCCTTTTGTGTGATAGATAGTTCAAAATTTATGTGACCAACATCTAGTCTTTCCTATGAACAAAGTGCATTTTGAGGATGAAAGTTTAAAGTTTCTTCTTCTAGTTGCATAACTCCTTCTCTAATCAGTTTCATGGGAGTACTAGAACATTCAAGAAGATTTTCGTTGCTTAAGTGTTCTTCAATGAATGATTTTAAATGTTGATTAGAGCATGAGTTACAAGAATGAGGGTATTCACCTTGAGCCAGAAACAAATCATCTTCCATACTAGTCTTAGAATGAAAATACAATGATTCAAAGGAAAAACCGATTTGGTTGTCAATAAGAGCCTGATCAATAGATTCTACCTTCCTGGCTTGTTCAACATTATCAGAAGGATCCTTCTCTTCTTGCGAAGAGAATTGTTCTTGCAGTTGAGTGATAGGATTTGCAATTGGTTCTTCATTTGAACATGATTGGATGGAAGGGATGGAAGCATCATAGAAGATATTTAATGCCAATGACATGTCATCAAGATTAAATTTACAGAGGATATGATAGAATCTTGTCAAAAAGTGTTTTGATGATGAATCGTCATTGATTAGCGAAGTATGAAATTCTTCACATAATTGATCAAAATCATAAATTTCAAAAGCATCTAGAAACTCATCTACAAATTGAAACCAATAAAAAATGTGACATGCTGGAAAGGATTCAAACCAATGTTTGATCCGACCTCTAAAAGTAAAAGCAAAAAGTCTGCATAAGACTCCTAAATCTGAGATGTCATGTTTGATGCATTTGCACCAAAACTTGTTAAGGTGGTCTTTAGTAGATAATTTGCCTTCACCATCAAAGGTGAGTTTGGACAAGAGAAAGACTGTCTCGTTGGGAACATCGGGTAATGAGAAGTTGAAAGAATGTTCCAACACAGTGATTTGGGGAGCCATAGGGGAAAATTGAATACACTTAAAATAAAGGCTCCTACAAGGCCATCTTGTCAGTCGGCCCTCCTTCTAGCACCATTTGTTGACGGGCGAAATTGACCGTCCGTCAACTGAGAGAGTGGAACCGGTCTGGGGTTGTCTAAATAACCCAAGACGTTTGGAATGAACAACCCTGACGGGTTTAACGGCTCCGTTGGCCACTCTAAGGTCCTAGGGAAACCAAAGAGAAAACTAATCTAAACTAACTAATCTAACTAAAACAAAATAAAACTAACTAAAACTAACTAAAACAAACAAACTAAAACTAAATACAAGAAATGAAACTAACTAACAATAAATAAAAACGAACTAATACACTAATCTAACTAAAACAAACTACTAAATAAATTAAACTAAAACTAAATATAAACTACTCTAACTATTTTATATACAAACTACTAATTATTATTACACTAACTCTAATAATTAGTCGTCTAACTACTTGTTGGATTACAACTTATTCACAAATGTACATTATCTACAACTTGCAGATTTGAATAAAACCTGTAAAACTCATTTGATTTCTTTCTTAAGACATCTAGAGATATTTTTTGATTTTTTGATTTTATGAATAAGAAATAAAACCACTGAAATTAAACGATCTAATATACTAATTCTACCTATAAATATAACTAAACGAATATCTAAATAAAACTACTAATAAATATACTAAATAAATAACAGACTGACCTGGAAATGCTCCTGATTTGTCCTGTGTATGATGACTTCGAAGCTGGTCAAAGGAAGGAAACTCGCACCGGTTAATCCAAAAGCTTCTTGTAAACGATAGGCTGTGCCGCTCTTTGAGTTGTTTACAGGACAAACAAGACATAAAAAGAATCATAAAAATTATATGATTTATAAATCTCTACAATAAGGGAAACCTGTTATGCAAAAACTTATATTTAATAATTCAACATACGAAGAAGAGAAATTTGTCGTTCACAAACTGAATCTAGCAATTGCTATGTTTTTATGTGCTTGGAAGAAATCAGATATAGATTACAGTGATTAAATTATATCATTTGCACATGATTAAGATAGCTAAAGTAGTCATTAACCAGATACAAATTGATATACATAACATGAAACAAAATATTGATATAATGAGAAGATAAAGTTGTAACAAAACACCAAATTCTGCCTCAGTCTGTATTAAAACTCCATATCCTTGTTCTCCCACGAATGAGGATGTTCATTATTACAAAAATGATAGGTATTTATAAGTCTCTCCACAGGGTAAAACCTCCCCGTGGATAATATCAAATTGTCTTACATAATCTGGGAAGATATTCCCAAAATCAACTAAACTAGGAAACTAAAATGCAAGTGAAATATTTCAAATATCCCCTAACTTCTCATCAAATCCATTGCAATTTCGAATTCATCTGCAATAGCCCAAAAATATCAAGTTAGAAAGATATTTCAGTAACAAAACAATAAAAATCTAATCTTACAGACTTAGCTACAGAATCAGCCGATTCTGTAGCTAGTCTAAAATAGCATACAGGACCAGATAGAAATCAAATGAAATATTTCCAAAATAATCCAATCCAATTTTCTTTTAATAAACATTAAAAAAAAATCACTAATGGTTCAAATGAGTTTATCATTTAAATTAAACAAAATCAAAAGTGATTCAATCGAAACAAGGATAAGAATGCTCTAATTTTCTTTTACCATAAAATAGGGTCAAACCGTAACCAAACTGTTTCATATCAAATGAAATTAATAGTGAACAATATCGTATGGGCTACAATCTAATCCAACACAATCATAATCCAGTTACTATAGCTATAACAATATAGCATAAGATTCATGTTGTTTCAATCAAATACAAAGATGGAAAGATTGTTACGATTATGATCAAATAAAACATTCATAACAACATCAACCAAATTTCACCATAGATTTCGATCGTTGAGCGTTACAACGTCAACAGACAGGATCAAATAGTGATCACAACCATCAACATAAGTGATAATCATAAACCGGGAAACAATCGACACAAATCGTGACTGAGTTAAATATAGAAACAAATCGTGATCCTGGGTATAGTCACTTTCGTTCCCCAAATCAAATTTAAACAGTATATTCATTGCAATGTGAATCGAACTGATAACATGGTGGAGTCAACCAATGCGAACTAACTGGCTGGGTATAACTGTTATGATTCATATCTATTCACGATTAAACATAATCCAAACTGTATTCGAGATGGGTCAAAAATCATATGTTCATAAAACAATAACAGTTAACCATATCACAATTATCACCAAACATATCATGAAATCAAAATGAAATATGATTGTGTTCAGAATCGAATACGAGAAACAACTTGTGTTTCAATCAACAGCAGAGCAACCAATTTAAGCTAAATTAAACCAATCCAATCCATACCACGATCAATCAAATCGAAGGAGATCTAGTCAAAGCTAAACTGGGAAAACAGAATTCGATTTATCAAAACAAAACTATGTACATAATGCATGCTTATGTGACAAAGAAAATCCACGCTGTAAACAGAGCTATGAGTTTGTTATATAAACAGGTGATAGACATACCAGTGAGGTTGCTTGAGCTATGCCAATTTTGAATTCACGACCGCTGTAGCTGACTCCACATTTTTAAACAAAATAGAGCTTGTTGTTCTCTGTTTCTTATCAGTGGCTTGCAATTTTTCCTTTTGACTGGTAAGCCGTGCAACTTGGTCCTCCAAAGAATGAATTCTGGACTATAGCATTGGCACATCAAGATAATACCTCTCTAACCACGAGCTACACTGATCACAGGATGGCACAGTAGGTTGAGGTAGAGCAGGAGAGGGTTTTGACGAATCACCGGGGGTTTCACAAGGCAGCTTAATTCCTGGGTAATTAGGGTCATTTTGCAAGCAAGGTGGTAGGTTTTTCACAAAGTCGTATGATGGCTTGGCACACAGACCTTCTGAATAGGGGTATTCACTAGCCAAGTAACGCTCCACTTCCGAGTCAGAGTCTTCACTCACCACGATAGGGTTAGGGCTGACAGGAGGTTTTGGCTTGTTCCTTGCCATTCAATAAATTAGATGGGCATTCTTTTTGCCTTTGGCGTTTGCAGTAGGTTTGGCTTTAGGCCTTTTAGCCACGGGTTTAATAGTTTCGACATTCTTGGTCACAGAGTGGGGTAGGTCGATAGGTGAGTTGGGTAAGGGTTTAGGTAACATAATACTGTAGGGTACCGAGGGTACAGACTTGCCCTCGCTCACCACAGGTTTTTCAACCTGTGGTGGGTTTGAATCGTCAAAATTATTGCGAGTAAGAAAATCGTTCCAACAGTCTCGGTGTAACCCCAAATGACAGACAATAATCATTTTAATCAACCCATAGTGAAAAAGGTTGCTATCACCCTAGTTCCTTTTGTATCTCTTAGACATTTTAAACAAGCTTCTATGCAAGTAATAAGGCATATTAAGCTCATATCCCATGAAAACCATAAGCAGACGAAGGTGGTGTAAGAAAACAAACCCATACTAGCCTTCGTAGGTGATAAACTATTTGGTTATCATCAGAAAATCGTGCCAACGTTGCTTGAGCATATTTGCAGGCAAACCTTTGTCACAGGAGCTAACCTTACACGAATGGAAGAGCAGTGTCCACGAGGCCTCTTCCACTTTGCAATTCTTGGACCATCGTTGTCTAGTGGCAGGAAGACCAGTAGCTAAATTGAGAAATTGCTCGTCAATTTCCAATTGGACATCCCCGACCTTGGCTCGACAACCATCAAAGGTTAATGCGAATTACCAAGCCGCGCAGGGATTAAAACTATCAAACTTTTGTATGAACGGGAGCCATCCAAATTCCTCAAGGTCACTGTGAGCACTGTCGAACATCAACAGAGCCTGGCTACCATTGGGTTCAGCCCTTACAACTGGAGCCATGGTGCGGGCACATGGTCAGGGTTTGGGTTGAAAACAACAACACACAGGAGAAAAGTCGTTTGGGGTAACAACTACGAATGATCAAAGGGGAGGAATTAATGTGCACGTGCCAGGGTGGTGGGATTATTCACTGCCATGCATAATAGTAAAGGCAAAGTACAACCTCCATTTAATCAATCAAAACATAGTTCAAACCATATTAATCGGCCAACCCAAGAATCAAACGGTGGATGATATACCAATGCGCCAATGTATTATTTCAAACCCTGAATGTTCAATGTGAAATAAAACCAAAAGTTAAATATGTGCCATCGTATAAGTGTGTAATCAAACGTTTATAAAACATTGTGACAATCGATTTCATAAAATTTGACAAGCCAAGAAATTATAATAATAAGGATCACATCATATAAAAACAAAATAAACCATGACCCCTATGCAATCTGATGACTAGGCAAGTCCAAAACAATATAAATCTATATGCTCAATTCCTTTTAAGTTATGCAACCAAAAATGTCCAAATAGGCATAGTTTGAAAATTCATTTAGCCACACAATAATAAACCAAAGGTAAGTGCCTTTCAGAATATCAATGAGAAGATCATGACAGTTCAAATAACGATGGAGGAGTTTTCACGCTTACAGTCATGAAAACTAAATTGAGACCAATTTGCAAGTGTCGCAAGAAATGAAAATATCATCTATTTGCAAAATGCAACGACAATTTGAAGTTCAGGAGACATAGGTGTAGGCAGCTTATAGGGCAATGGAAAAAATTAAATTGGCTGCCAACAAGATATTAGGCTAGTTCAATAAAATATGTTTGTTTTGTTTGTTTTCGTTTTCGTTAAGTTGGTTGAGAGAGATTTACACATCCATTGGGCTATGGGGTCCGTATTTCGAGATGAGAATCTGTTGGCAGCCAATCAATTTTTTTAATTGATCTTAAAAAACGCTTCCTACACCCCTTGTCTCATTAATGAAAAATCATCGTCGCATTGTGCTTCTAGGAATTTGTTTCATCTTTCGACAATTGTAATCTGGTCTCGATTTGATTTTCACAACTGTAAGTGTGAAAATACCTTTTTCATCGTTTGGACCATAGTCGTCTTTTATCGATTTCTCCAAAAGACACTTCACCATTGGTTTAACACTTGACTGTTAAAGATTTTCTCGAACTTATTTCCTTGAGCATTATCTTACCTTGATTGCGCATGTGAATATGTTTGATTGCTAAGCCTTTGGGCATACAAATTTATTGGTTTTATTCTAAAAGTTATAATGGATTTGGTCTTATTGCTTTTATCCTTATTGCTATGGACTTTTCACTCAGCTATTATATGAGAAATTTTGGATCATAATGTTCTCAAAACTTTGGAATGCAAACATTTCAATGTGCAACAAATACATGGGTAAGTTTATGAAGTCAATTCAAGAAATAACAATGGTTTGAAGGTGCATGGATTAATCATATTGGACTTTACAAATCAATGCTTGGTATATTATTTGGTAAGTTGATAATACGTTGAAATGATTCATATTTCCAAACTTTGTATTGACATCGATTAATTTTTAAACCTTGGTGATTGAATGATTCATTGACATGATACACGATGTATATGGTGGTGGATCGAGTTGTACACTTGGCATGAGTATAACGCATGGTATTGGTTCTACTCCGGTTGACTGGCACGTTAATACGATTACACACCTATTTTCTGGCCGATACGCATGGTATAAACGATTATGTTTGATAACCCCGTACTCAGTCAATTAATAGAGTGTGTGGCGGTGGTAATCCCACCACCTTCATACGCATGCAGTTAATTCCGGTCTATTCGAGCTTTGAAGCCATCAAACCTAACGTTTTTAAACTCTGTGCATTGTTTCATTCAGTGTAAACCCTACCATGAACAGAGGTTATGGCTCCTGTCGTAAGGGCTGAGCCTAATGGGTGCCAAGCATTGTTTACATTCAGTGGTGCATGTAGCGACCTGGAACAATACGGGTGGCTTGCTTTCATAAGGAAGTTTGATGGTTATGACCTCACAGTAGCTCAGCAATTTGCATTGTCGTTCGATGGATGCCGAGCCAAAGTGGGAGATGTCCAGCTTGAAATTACTGAAGAATTTCTCAGCCTAGCCACCAGCTTACCTGCCAAGGGACAAAAATGGTCGAAAAGTTGCAAGGTAGATGATGTCCCATGGACATTACTGTTCCAATCTCGCACAGTGAACTCATGCGACAGAGGATTACCTGCAAAGATGTTGAAACCCCACTGGTATGATCTCTTAATGATTATCAAACGTTTCGTTACCTGTGAAGGAAGGTATGGGTTTATTTTCTTATTCCACCTGCGTTTATTAATGGTTTTCATGGGATTTGAACTAAGTATGCCTTACTATTTGCACCGAAGTCTTTTCAAAATGGCTAAACGATACAAGCATAGCCAGGCTGACACTAGCCTCTTCCATGTTGGGTTGATCAAAATGGTTTTAGTTTATGAGTTAGGGTTACGTCGTGATTCTTGGTATGATTTCCTCAGCCGTAATGGTTTTGGATAGTCTAACCCTCCACAGGTAGATAAGCCCATGGTAGCCAAGAACAAACCTACCCCTATGCCTTTTGATGTTTTATTACCTAGACCTAAGCCCGAGTCACCTACAAGTTTGCCTAAGTCTGTGCCAAAACAAACCAAAGTTGTTAAAGCTACAACCCAAAAGACTAGAGCGAAGACTGGTGTTAATACTCGAGGCAAGAAAAATGCAAGATTGATCTCTTGCATGGCGAGGAACAAGTCCAAGCTTCCTGCCAAAACAGAGCCTATCATTGTTAGCGAGGACTTTGATTCAGACATTGAACGATTTCTCTCTAAAGAATATCCTTACTCTGAGGGATTGTGTAGAAAACCGCCTCACGATTTCGTTAGGAACCATCCTCCTTGTCTGCGGGATAACCCTGACTTTCCTGGTATTGAGCCACTCCATGAAACCCTTGGGGAATCATCAAAACCCCCTTCTGTTCAGCCTGTTGCTGCACCTTGTGATCAATGTGGGTTATGGGTTGAAATATACTATTTGGATGTACCTACATTGCAATCTAGGATCTACGAGTTGGAAAGCCAAGTGGTAGTGCTCACTGGTTAGAATGCAAAGGTGCAACCTTCCGATAAAAAGCAATGAACTACGGGTTCAGTCCTGTTCAAAAACGTCGAGTGTTCCATTGCAATTATCAATTCAAAATTGACATAAGGCCAAGCAGCTGTGATGGTATATTTTCCTCATTTATATTACTCTCTGTACATATTTCGCCTCCTCTGTCAGATAAGCATGCTTCGCTGTATATAATGTTTGTTTTTGGTTATCGTTTTAAAATTCGATTGGATTTGGGTCTTGATTCGATAGATCATCGAATAGATATGATTGTTTAAAATTAGCTCGATGTTCTGTTGATATTA
>ML789758.1:953985-964292 GCA_009831015.1 Picea engelmannii | reverse complement strand
TAATGGATGGGGGGGTCCAGAATCCAATATGGACCATAGATCTAGGTGCTGAAGCTTGAGAAATCTAGATGTGCACATATATTATCTCTGATTCCGCCCCCCCCCCCGCCCCACTGTTAAAGGTAGAGTGGTCGGGGGGTCTGAAAAGACTTGTCCACTGTAGATCTGGGTGCGAACATTTGGGTCATTCATACATGAGCTGTGCATAATTGTGACCACGAAGGCATATGCGCCCAGATCACTATCCAAATACCACATCAATTCCAATGCACTTGAATCCATGCATGCGATCAAAGCGAAGTCAAGCTCAAATTGTGAGACAAGAGCCTCACTAGTTGCATCTCCAACAACCGTCTTGTTCTTCTTCTTATGTGGACAATTAGTAGCAATATGCCCATGTTCGTGACAGTGAAAACACTTCACTTTGGACAAATCTAGCTTCTTGACTTTAGAATTGGATTTTGGATGGAATTTCTTCCCTTTCCCTTTCCTTGCCTTGGCAATCAAAGCACAATCCTCTTCATCATCACACTTTGATGAAGATCCATCTCTGGTGTTCTCCTTGAACTCCTCTTGCATTAGATCCGACCATAGTCGTTCCTAATCTGGCAATTTTTGCCTTCCATTGACATAGTCTTGATAAATGTGCCAACTCTTAGGAAGCCCTAAGTTTATCTTGATCTTCCTAAGTTTATCTTTGAGCGCCAATTTCCTATGGTCGCTACTATTTTGGAACAGATATATCAAAACCTTCCACATTGCATATGGTGTGGTTTTCCCATGGAGACTTGAGACAATGTGGTCTCATACTCCCTCCAACAGAATCCTCCTCACCTTCGCCACTTTCATTTGCCATGCATCAAGATTTGCAGTGTCTGTCGCATCTGGCTTAGGAACATCGTTGTCAATGTAACCCTTCAAGCCATTGTCTTCGAGCACTGCTTCCATCCTATCCTTCCAAGCAATGTAGTTAGAGCTACCCTCGAGTGAATACTCCAACCTCAGGCCATTGAAAGACATTTTCGATCTTGAATCAAGTGTCGCACCAAGAAAATATTGCAAATTCGAATATTATCCAACCCAAAACTCAACTCCTACAATCCCTCTTCTCTGGGGGGTTCACACCCCACCTGAGAGTAGCCTGAGGGAAGTTCGCACCCTACTTGTGTGTAGCCTGCGAACTTGCCTGGGAAGTTCTCACCCTGCTTCACTGTAGGGTGACGGAAGTCTGCACCCTGCTTCACTATAGCCTGCGAGAATGCCAATGAAGTTCACACACTGCTTCATTGTAGGGTGAGGGAAGTTTCCACCCTACTTCATTGTAGCCTACGAGAATTCCAATGAAGTTCACACCCTGCCTTTGTCTAGGGTGAGAGAATTACTGTTCTTGAAAATGATGGTAGTTTTCAGCACTAGGGTTCGCACCCTCCTAGAGATGGGACCTACGAACACAAAACAATGTTCACACCTAACTTCCGTAGCTTCGTGGCCTCTGTGGCTCTGATACCATGTAAAAATTAAAATACACTTAATATATTTCCTACGGTTATCCTGATCTAACAATTATATGCCACTTTTAAATATAGAATCACTTCTACTATTATTCTTGCGGAAAATTAAACCACGATCACAAAGTGAAATATCAAGAACACATAACACAGAAGATTTTACAGGGAAAGCGTAAAGCTAAAAACCCCACTATCATATATTATGTATATCATGAATCATGAAACAATCTCATACAAAACTCTAATCCAAGAGCTCTCAGTACAATACAATCATCTCACACTGTCATACACAAATCAACAAATACATGTGCCAATTCCTGTGTCTAGACAACCTGCCTCCTTTGCACAATCTCTACAATTTGAATTCTCACAATGATCGAATCACTCACGAATTACCTAGTTTACACATGCTCATAAGCATATCTACTGCATGCGTGATCAAATCACAATTGATAGCCAAACTGTCCCTTTCACCTGTTATCTCAACTGGGTCTCCACTAGATTTGACATGCATGTAGTTAATCATGGTGAATCTTCAGTTGCATGTGAGTTCACTAATTAACTGAACTCTCACTAGTGCATGTTTAGTTACAACTAGTACAACTAATCTTAACTCACTTAACTACACTTATAATTCTGTTACAAATCCAACTCACTAAGTTATGAATTAAATAATAGATTAATATTTATTGTCTAATTTATTTAAGGGAAAAATAAATTAGACACACATTTCTTCTTAACTTTTCAACAAAGCGAACCAAAAGAACCATAGGAAGGGGAATGCCTCTTTCACTCGCAGATGTGGATAAAGGGGGCTCTACTTCATTTCATTGTCGATAGCGGTAGTTAGAATAATCTAATTTCAGTAGAGGTCATCAAGCGGTTGGACCTGCCAACAACAATGCACCCACATCCCTACACCATCAGCTGGCTTCGCCAAGGAAGAGACCTTAGTGTCAACCAAGAATGTCACCTTCCCTACGACATCAAGCCTTTCAAAGATGAGGTACTATGTTATATTGATCCCCTTGAAGTTTGTGATGTTATTTTGGGACAACCATATTTATGGAAGTGTCTTGTTGTGTATGAGTCGAGACCCCGCAATGTTATTATTACTTTGGGTAGACAATTGTACAAGATCTCCACTAGATTTGACATGCATGTAGTTAATCATGGTGAATCTTCAGTCGCATGTGAGTTCACTAATTAAATGAACTCTCACTAGTGCATGTTTAGTTACAACTAGTACAACTAATCTTAACTCACTTAACTACACTTATAATTCTGTTACAAATCCAACTCACTAAGTTATGAATTAAATAATAGATTAATATTTATTGTCTAATTTATTTAAGGGAAAAATAAATTAGACACACGTTTCTTCTTAACTTTTCAACAAAGAGAACCAAAAGAACCATAGTAAGGGGAATGCCTCTTTCACTCGAAGATGTGGGTAAAGGGGGCTCTACTTCATTTCATTGTCGATAGCAGTAGTTAGAAGAATCTAATTTTAGTAGAGGTCATCAAGCGGTTGGACCTGCCAACAACACTACACCCGCATCCCTACACCATCAGCTGGCTTCACCAAGGAAGAGACCTCAGTGTCAACCAAGAATGTCACCTTCCCTACGACATCAAGCCTTTCAAAGATGAGGTACTATGTTATATTGATCCCCTTGAATTTTGTGATGTTATTTTGGGACAACCATATTTATGGAAGTGTCATGTTGTGTATGAGTCTAGACCCCGCAGTGTTATTATTACTTTGGGTAGACAATTGTACAAGATCCCATAGGCAACACCTCCTACTGCTATTTCTTTAATCTCTTTTAAGAAATGAAGTAAGGTCATTTCACAGACCGAGAAGTTCATATTCTTTATGGTCCTTGCCCATAGTAAGCAAAAGGTCGCTGCCACATCCGTGGCCTCTACACAGATCCTCTCTTTGTAGCAGAATCAAGTGGACAGGATCATGGAAGAATACATAGACATCTTATCCTCACCTACAGGGGTACTGACACACTACCAATTCAAGAATCCAATCGATCTGACCCCCAATGCACCTCTACCTAATGGACCATTCTATCAGCGCTCACTGATGGAAAATGACAAAATTAGGCGTCAATTCCAAGAGATTCTTAAAACACAACACACCAGACCCATCTCCTCCCCTTGTGTAAGCCTGATTGTACTAGTGCAAAAGAAGGACGAGACTTGGCGACTCTACATTTATTATAGAGACTCAAACGAAATCACAATTAGGAACCGCTACCCCATTCCCAGGATTGATGACCTTCTTGACCAACTCAAGGGGGAAAATTTCTTCAGCAAGATTGATCTAAAGTCTAGCTACCGCTAGGTTCCCATTGAACCAACTGATTTATGGAAGACAACCTTCAAGTCTAAAGAAGGTCTCTGCGAATGGCTAGTCATGCCCTTTGGCTTCAAAAATGCACCAACCACTTTCACGAGGTTGATTGATGATGCATTGAGACCCTTCACCAACTCCTTCGTGGTAGTATATTTGGATGACACCATCATCTTCAATAGAATGTGCGAAGAGCACATGCGGCATATTCCGTAGGTTCTGAGCACTCTTCGGTAGCACAAGATTTATGCCAACTTGGAAAAATGATCTTTTGGCATGAACAAGGTCCAATAATTGGGCTACATTATTGATGATAATGGGGTACATGATGATCTAGATAAGATCCAAGTCATTCATGATTGGCTAGCCCCTACCACACTGACCGAGCTTCCGAGCTTCTTGGGACTAGCCAACTTCTACTGACGGTTCGTGTTGGGATTATCCCATATTGCATGGGCCCTCAGCCAGGTGACCAAGGGTGGTGGTAGGACTAAGTTCATGTTGGGGAAGGAACAACAACGAGCATTCAATGATATGAAGAATCACTTGTTCTCATCTCTAGTATGCTCCTTAATTGATCTACAACAACCATTCAATATTGAGGCTGATGCATATGACTATGTTGTGGGTGCAGTTCTCACTCAGCATGGGAATCCAGTGGCATACCATAGTGATAGACTCTCCGATATTTTCTAGAAATACCCCACCTATGACAAGGAAATGTATTCCATTGTAAAATCCTATCATCAATGGAAAAATTACATTCTGGGGAAGGAGACAATCATACACATTGATCACAAGCCTCTGCAGTTCATACAAACACAAGGGAAATCGCAGAACCACCACCATCAGAAGTGGTCCACCTACCTGCATTAGTTCCATCTAAACATCAAGTATAAGATAGGTATCTCCAATCATGTTGCTGACTACCTCAGTCGGCCTCCTGTGGTTGCACTCACCACTGTGCTCCATTCATGTGGACATGAAGCATCTGAGTGCCCCCCACTTTATTAGCAAGATCTGGACTTTACCACCACCTATCAACTATTGGTTACAAGTGCAACTGTCACCAATTTTCACATTCAGGATGGACTCATGTGCCACCTATTCCATCTCTATGTTCCTACAAGAGAGCGTGCAAAGATGATTTGGGAAGCTCACTACAATTGGGTGGTAGGACATTTTGGCGTAGAGAAAATTGTGGCCATTCTTCAAAAACATTTTTATTGGCCAAAACTTCGACAAGATGTCAGCAAGTATATTAGATATTGCACTTCTTGTGCCATTTCCAAGCCATCCATCAATAAGAAAGTCTTATACAACCCTCTTCCTATTCCCTAGAATACTTGGGAATCCATATTAATGGATTACATGTTTGGTTTTTCATCCACCAAGCAAGGAAATCACTACATGTTTGTGGTCATTGATCGGTTTTTGAGGATGGCCATCCTCATCTCCTGCAAGAAGAATGTCAAAGTGATATATACTACCAAACTCTTCTTCGAACAAGTGTGGGTCCACTTTGGGATACCACAAACCATCATATCCGACCGAGTCTCTGGTATCTGTTGGACACCAAGATCACAAAATCCATTGCTTTCCACCCCCAAACTGATGGACAAATAGAGGTTTTCAATCGGATGATTGTGCACATTCTATGCATGTACAATTCTAAGAATCCACGTACATGGTATGAGAGTCTCCCATATGTCCAACACAGTTACAACAGGTCTCTCCATAGTTCCACCAGCCATAGCCCATTTCAAGTGGGTCTGGGATTCCAACCCTTGGGACCCATTGATGTTTCACTTCCTCTTGCCACCGCACAGATAGACTCTTCCCATGATCAGTCTACGATCGACAAAGACACCAGATTCATTGACCAGATTTAGCACAGCCACCAACAAGTCCAAAATATTTTGTGGAAATCCAATGCTAATTACAAGAAACACCATGATCAACACAAGGTACCACACTAGTTTCAGGTTTGCGACAAAGTATGGTTATATTTGAAGAAGGATCCTCTCACTGGGCCCCATTGGAAGATTCTCCCACTTTTTTATGGTCCTTACACTATCACCAAGGTTGTGGGTAGCAATTATTTTGAGCTCAAGACTCCAACCTTCCTTGGCCTACATCCAGTATTCAATGTGGACCTCCTTCGGCCATATTTTCCACCATTATTGGACACCCTCAATATCACAGAACAACTGAAACCAATAGATCTCAACCCTGAATGAATGGAACAAGCATTCACTGATTAGATAGTGGAAACATAGGTCAAGGGAACTCACAAGTAGAGGATCCAACTTTATCGGGTTGTCAAGGAAGGGAAACTCCTACACCAAGTCAAGTGGCTCATCTGGGGACAAATATAATAGAAGTTTCCTCACCTAATGGGGAAACTCAACACAATGGATATAATTTCTTCCTAAGGGGTGAGGATTGATCCAGGTGGATATTGGTGGCCACCCACCTATTCCAACTAGCTCCTTGTGTCCTCTTTTTTATTCAACACATTCTTCTGTACTGCTTTGTAATTGTGGGTTCTACACTTCTGGGGATGTATGAAGCCCTGCACATATTCCAGGTGGATACGGGTGGCCTCTCTCCTAATCCGACTAGATTATTTTGTATTTTTTCATGTCAACACATCTTGTTGTACTTCTAGGGCCATTTTGGGGCCCTAAACATTTTTTTTGTCTCGCCACAGTCAAATTTTAGACGTATTCAAAATTTTATGGAGAAATGTGTATTTCTCTGAAAGACCTTTCCAATGGGATATCACATGCCTAAAATGGAGGTTGTATGAAAAATTTGCAACCTTGGGAAGTTGAGATACCAGATTACACCAACTTACCCATAGGACCCACATGACTTTTGGCATTTCACCTTCTAGGGTTAGGTTTTTCGATGTCTAGGGTTTTTGAATTCATGATTAATATCAAAAAGGCATATGGAGCCTCATTGTAACCCATTCTTCTTAGACCATTCTGCTCAGACAGATGTGTGTAGTAGCCACATCTCTTCTCAGAAATAGATACCACCATTCGAGCAAGTGTTTTAGTTATGTAGTTTTACATTTTCATCCTATTTCATTATTTAATAGAAGATATTGGTCATTGGATATTTGTGTTATTCTTCATATCTCTATGTTTATTGTATTCAATCTATTAATCAGTTCATTCCTCTCCTAAATCCAGATCACCCACCTTCACACCAAGAAGGTGTTGACTCCTCCCATTCTAGGGCCCTTCATTCTAACCCCCTTCATCATGAATTGTGTCTTCCCAACGTTGATGTGAATAAATTTGATGGCTCAAATATCATGGGTTTTGTCTCTCAAATGTAACATTACTTATCCTTGCATGGAATTACTGATACCTGAACAAACTTCATATTGGTGTCCTTTATTTGGATCTTGAATGCTGGCAATGGTGGCAATGGTGTAAAAATTCACACTGAGGGTATATTTATTGGACCCCGTTTGTTGTGGACCTTTATGAACACTTTGACACTAATGGACATCATTTGGGTTGTTTGACCAAACTTAAACAGACTAGTACAGTGGAATAATACATCCTTTCTTTTAAACAATTGGCTTTCTGAACTAAAGAAATGTCTAGCACCTTATTTCGTGAATGATTTATAAGTGGCCTCAAGGATGACATACAATCTCTTATCCTCATGGCTCACCCCCAAACCCATCTTGTAGCTACTCAACATGCCAAGTAATCCCAACAAGTTGTCTCTTCCTAAATCAGAAATCCCTCATATATTCCCTTCTCCTGGCCCACCAATCCCACCGCTCCTTTCGCTCCCCCTAAGATCCAGAAATTGACCAGGGCCGAAATAGTTGAACACCAACTTAAGGGTCTTTGTTAAAATTGTGATGAAAAATATTTTATGGGGCATAAGTGTAGGGTGAAAAATATTTTTATGTTCATGTCTCAGGACGTGTCTGAAGAGGATAGAGATGTTTCACCTTCTAAATAACTACCCCAAGCCGATGATCCTATCCCACCCTATAATCCACCAATAGTTGAACCTCTTATTTCTCTAAATTCTCTCACCGGTATCTCCACTCCCCAAACTCTTAAGTTAATTGGGTATATAAGGAATAGTAAAGTCATTATCCTTGTCGATAGTGGCAACATCAATAATTTTAATCACCACTGTATTGCTCAAGACACCCTGTGTTATATCCGAGTACTCAATGATATTAAAATCATCATTCCTAATGGTGGTTCTATGAAGTGTGGGGGTCATTGTGAAAGTGTGTGCCTCCAAACTGAAATCCCACATGTTTTATATTGACATGGGTGGTTGTGACATTGTTTTGGTTGTTTAATGGTTACGTACACTCGACCCCATCGCCATGGAATTCAAGGAATTAAAAACATGTTTCAAATATGATGGAAAACAATACCACTTCCAAGTCATCATAGCAGGCTCACTTGAGATTATTAGTTCACAACACATGGTGAAATTCCTCAAAAAAAGTCATTCTGGCATTATTTCCCAAATCCATGACATTCAATGTTAAGCCCTAATATTGGCTCATTACCCCTTAATTGGGGAATATTACATTAGTAATGTTATTTTATTTATGTCAGGTTTATTCCATTGGTTGTAATTATACCTCCTAGTCTCCTATATATACCAAGGAAACATTTTCATTTGGAGTCATCTTGTACTTGAACATTTATGTGGAGTAAAAGGAGGTTTCCCCCTCAAAGAGGTTTATTATCTTAAATTATCTCTTTTTCAAGGTGTTGAGTACATATTCTGAGGTTTTTCTATGCTATATTGATATTTGGTTCTTAACATATGGTATCGGAGCAAAAGGTCTTGCGGTTTCACTGCTACATCTAAGACACCTTGGAATTTTTGCTATAACATTTTTTCTACAAAGTTTCAGAAGAAATAGATTCTAGGATATTTAGTAGATGAATCAAGGTACGCTGGGTTAAAATTTAAGCTCCTGAGGCCTTATACTTTCAGAGATACAACCTATGCAAGATAGGATTCTAGAATCGTCATGAACTGAGTCATTGCGGAATTTTCACTATAAAACATTTTCTGTAATGTTTCAGACCCTGAAATCAGGAGGATATTCAAAGAAATTAGTAAGGTATCTGTGGTAAATGGTTCAAATTTTGGGTCATATTACATTTGTATATACACCCAGTGGAATATAGGGTATCTGACTAGTCCTATTGACTAGTCTAAAGAAGGTGTTCCAGGTAAAACAATCATAACTTCTTCCTAGAGTATCCAAATTGAGTGAGACTAGTTTCATTGGATAGTGGACAGTCTATAGTATTTCTGGTATGTGTTTCCAAATTTATATCAATTATTTTGTGTGGGGCACACTATACAAGTGAGATCTCATGGAAAGGCCAGAAATCAGCAAGTTGTGGGGAAGTTAGCGTAAATTCCACTTGGCACATCTAATTGTGATCAGACATGTGTCATTGGAGAGAATAAATATTAGAGAACTAAATAAAATAAATTTCCATACCCATAAAGGCCAAAACTTGGGAGATACAACTGAAGAAATATTGTCTAGCAGAACCACCTCAAAATCAAGGTTCAAAAGTGATAGTTGGCCAACATGCCACCCAAAAAGGGAACTTCTACACCAAATAAGCCTCCAGACAATCCTACTTGGAATCTTGATGAAGGTGAAGAAATGCATAGGGACATAAATGATTTACAAAAGAAGATAGTAACAAAATATGAACTACAAGAGATGGAAGCTAAGTTGGAGGCAATAAATACTAAGATGGATGGTTTAAAAGAGGAGATCATGGAAGTATTGAAAATTTTCGTAACAGGGAAGACACCTGAAAGTGAAAATTCATCCCATGAAATTCATGATGAGGACACAAGGAAGGTGAATCAAGAATGGAGAAACTCCAAACCTTGGGTTGAAGACCAACCATGTTCCTAAGATCGATATGAGGAAGTTTGATGGCAAGGACCCAATCACATGGATACTTCAGATGGAACAATTCTTTGATCTGCATAATGTGCCACATACACAAAAGGTACGAATTGCTTCTTTATATTTAGAACCCAATCAATTTGTATGGTATCGATGGCTTTGTTCTCGCAAATCACTCATCACTTGGACAATTTTCACGAAAGAAATGATAGCACACTATGAGGATATAAGGAGAAATACTTTCTTTAGCCAATTGATAAATCTCAAGCAAAAGGGTTCAGTTCCCAAGCACATTGAGAACTTCCAAAGATTGAATATAAAGCTAACAAATATTCTACATGAGCACTTGATTGATGTATTCATAGGAACTTTAAAGGATAACATTCAACATGAGGTTTTCCTTTGGGAACCCAAATCATTGGAGAATGCATTTAAGGTGGAAAGAAATGTTGAAAGTAAAAATATGGCTATGGCTACTAGA
>ML789758.1:920996-950117 GCA_009831015.1 Picea engelmannii | reverse complement strand
TAGTGAAATAAGTTTTGAAGTAGGGGATTGGTTGTTTTTAAGACTACAACCATACAAACAAATGTCCCTCAAGCAAGACAAGAAGGATAATAAATTATCACCAAAGTGTTATGGCCCTTATAAGGTGTTGCAAAATATTGGTACTATGGCATACAAATTGGAGTTTCTTGTATCTTCACAAGTACACCCACTTTTCCATGTTTCATGATTAAAGAAGGTTATAGGAGACAAGATCCCAATTCAAACTATATTTCCAGAACTTGACGAGGAAGGAAAAATCATATTGGAGCCTAAAGTCATCACTGACACAAGAATTCACCAACCATTTCAGAGTATCTCATTAAATGAAGGAAACTATCGGCTAAAGATTCCACTTGGGAAGATGAGTCTTTTATACAGAAGCATCCAGAGTTACTCAAGTGTTGAGGACAAAACTTGTCTCAAGGGGAGGGTCATGTTAAGCCCCAATATTGGCTCATTACCCCTTAATTGGGGCATATTACATTAGTAATGTTATTTTATTTATGTCGGCTTTATTCCATTAGTTGTAATTATACCTCCTAGTCTCCTATATATACCAAGGAGACATTTTCATTTGGAGTCATCTTGTACTTGAACATTTATGTGGGGTAAAAAGAGGTTCCCCCCTAGAAGAGGCTTATTATCTAAAATTATCTCTTTTCAAGGCATTGAGCACTTATTCTGAGGTTTTTCTATGCTATATTGATATTTGGTTCTTAACATTCAAGCAATTGAGACCCCCTCACCCATATTTCATATCGAAATCTAGTTTCGCCTCTCCAAACACAAACCTTTTTTTGACAATCCCCAAGGGTTTCCCCCTTCCCATGGCCCCCATGATCAATCCATCCTACTTGTCCCAGGTATTTTTCTCCCAATGTTTTCCCTTATCATCACCCCTTTTCCCAAAAAAATTAAATCAATAAAATTGTTTATGTGTCATATGTCCTAGTACCAGCCCTTACTCTTCTCCTGTTATCATTGTACTCAAGAAAGAAGGTACATGGTGCATGTGCCCTAATTTTCAAGCCCTCAATTAAATTGTTGTCAAAGACAAATTTCCATTCCTATCATTGATGACCATTTGGATGAACTGAGTGGTGCTCAATTCTTTACCAAACTTGATCTACATTCTGGCTACCACCATATATGTATGAAAGAGGTAGATATTACAAAAATTGTCTTTGGAACTCATGAAGGCCATTATGAGTTCTTGGTCATGCCCTTTATCTTAAGTAATGAACCATCCACTTTCCAAAGCCTCATGAATCATGTCTTTTTCCCCTTCCTCCGTCAATTTGTCCTAGTCATATTCGATGATATCCTCATTTAGAGTAAAACTTGGCAAGCCCATATGGCCCATGTGGATTAGGTATTACATTTACTATTTTAACAAAAACTCTTTCTCAAATAGTCTAAATGTGATTTTGAAGCTTTAGAAGTAGATAACATAGGCCATATTGTTGACAAGGATGGAGCTTGTGTGGATCCAAAAAACATTAGAAGCTATGAAGGATTGGCCCCATCTTAAAACTCTTAAAATTTTGAGAAGGTTTATGGGTTTAACTAGATATTATCGTAAGTTTTTTCAAAACTATGACTAAATTGCAGCTCCCCTCACTGTTGTCCTTAAAAATAATGCTTTCAATTGGACTCTAGTCGTCAATCAATCCTTCCAAGCCTTGAAAGAGGCTATGTGTACAAGTCTTGTTTTGGCACTCCCTAACTTCACCAAGACATTTTTTCTAGAATGTGATTCTTCTGGGAAAGGCATTGGGGTCATTCTCATGCAATATGGAAGAACCTTGGTGTTGTAGGAAAATCTCCCTACGGACAGGTAGATCGCCTCTAAGGCTTGACCTTAACCCTAGACAGAAAAATTCTTAACGTGGACACTGACTTCCTTTCAAATCTATATAAACTAATACATGAGAAGGAAGAATAACATAATTACCTCTTAATCGACGTTCGTCCCTGCACGCTCTGAGTTGCGCTCCAATCCTTTTCTCCTCCTTGAGCTCTGTGGAAAAAACAAGATACGACCACTTCCTACTCTATTGACATTAGCTTGAAAACAGATCTATCAATAAATGACAAGTTCATGTAACATCAGACACAAACTAGAAAGAAACAGGCCAAGCGTGTCATATTAATGAGAATAACGACAACAATACTTACAATCGTAGATGCGAATGTGACAACTTCATCAAGTCCCCTTCATCTAACCCTTGCCTGAAAGATCCACAACCTGGATAACAGTAGCTTCACTGATCACTCTCCTTTGGCTGATTGTGAGTCTCCTCCAAGATCATAAGTTTCATATGTTCAATTCTTCCCCCTTTCCACCATCATAGAGCCTGTTTATATAGGTTAAGAGGGGCTTAAACTCTTGAGTTATCTTTAGAACAAGTTGGGAACCTTCTCCTTAGGTCAGGGATCTCTTGATGAAACCAAGAATTCGAGCACAACTGCCGTCTAATCTTGAAAGATCCTTTCCTCATTCTCCTCAATGGGCTAACAACTGACCCAGAATAGGGAGCGCTCCCTTAGAAGGGGCATCAGAGCATTGTAGCGCTCCTTGGTAAGCCTTGGGGAAGCGCTAGCGCTCTCAAGATGAGGAGAGCTCCTCCAAAAGGGGATGGGGAGCGTTATAACGCTCCCTGAAGCATTATAGGGGAGCGCCAGCACTTCTAGAGTTGAAGTAGGGGAGCGTTCCCCCTCCAAACCTTTGTTTCAGGGTTCCTTTCAAGTGTCAAGAGTTATTTTGCTCCAGTAAACCAGTTCTCCTCCTTCAAATCATTCATGTGAGATGTTATAAGTGATTCCTTAGTGTCGTTATCATGGCATTATGTCTGAACATCGTTTGCGACACTAGTGACCAACTTGTGACACTTGCAAAAGTTGTAGGGAAGATGCGACACTTACGACGATTGATAGGGACAATGCGACACTTATCCAGTTGACCAATTTTGACGTGTAACAGAATTCCCCCCAAAGTATGAAGTTAGAAGATATGAACTGATGACTGAAATAATTTGTAGACGTTCAAGCAAGGGTATAGACTTGGATAACCTGACGGAAGCTGCACACAAACATCCAACAAATATCATGACATATTTCAAAACCCAAGGCAGGCATACCTATGCTTGGGTGATCGAGATTTGTAAGGTATGGACGCCATAATATACACTGCGGATCCATAATTGTATTGATGAAAGGGTATAGCCACTGAAGATACAATGTGGATCTATACTTTGATGACTTAGACTGATCGTATCCACGAAAAATACACAGTGGATCTATGAGATGACAAGACATAGTCACGACCAATACAAAGTGGATCTATGTAACAATGTATGTATTCTTTGTCCAAAAAAACTCCTTCGCAACCTGAGCAAAGCATATATCAAAGTGATTACTCAACCCAGGGTCTTCTTACCGATCCCAATATGGTACAAATCTGACCATGCGAATAGATGTCTTGATGTCGAACACGGCAGAAACCACTTGATTACCGGTCAATGAGGTAAACCGTTAACAAGTGCGAGGGAGATCACCATTAATGTCAATGATTCCCAAGGTACCTTAGTACATTCCACCGAACGTGAATAGATGAGCTGAGGTCGAACATTCATGGAATCATTCGATCAGAGGTCAATGATGTAAACCCACTGTTGAATGTGAGGAGGCCTGCCATTGAGGCATGCAGGTCCCAAAGTACTAATTAGTTTCTAAGTCTAATTCCCGGATAATGTGTTGAAGTCGACAGGAATAGACTCGTTGAGGGAGGGCCTTGATGTATCCCCCATCAACGATGCGAAACATGTATAAATATGTAATTGGTAGATCAAAAGAACAAGGACTAACACGGGTTTTGAGACAAGATATTTGGGATGGTTGACTCTCGAGGCGGATACTTTCCTTGAACAATTTGACACAACAAAAAAACATGACATGGACCAAAACTATGCAATGGATGTGATGACTTGTGTCGGGTGTGTTGGAGCCGCCCTTGTTTTTTCACCTCGCGCAATTTTCCATGTTTGATACTTGAGATCTAAAGTTGTTTTTCTTTTCCTTCCAAATTCATGAGACTCTAAAATCTTGTCGTCTGAATGGCAATGCTTTTTCATTTTCAAAAGAAAAGATTCATTTTTCGCTAATATGTTTTACTTTTTTTTTTATTTTCGGATATCGCAAGTCGGACGCTTTGATTTTTGAATTCTCAAGTCCCGAGTCGCGAAACTGCGAACTCGTTTTTCAAATTTTTCACCTAAGGCATTGACTGTGGTAAAACCTTTGACCCTTGATTAGGCATCGTCGGTATTTCACACCTCGACGTTCGTCGAGGACAATTTTTTTTTCTTACAGCCCCGATAGCCTAGAACACGATAGCTTTTGTGAAAACCTTGGTTGATAACTAAAAGTAAAAAACTAACCACGATTAAACTTGGTTCTCGGCACATCGCCGCTCGACATTTTCTTTCATAAAGCTAAGGTATCCAAAACTCCGATTCATGAAGTCGCGACATAATTATATCAAGATTAATTAATCGCCTAATCTAAGATTTCCTTCTCTTAATTTGAGCCTAATTATTGCCGCATCACGATATCGCGACTCGACATATCATTCTCCTAAAAATTTGTCTTCGAATTCCCGAGTCACGATATGGCGATTAAGTTAATCATATCATTAAGGATCCGCCAATCACGATTACCATTGATTACATTAAAATTGGCCCTCACAGTATCGCGAGTTAAAGGGTCAAAATGCGAAAACGAAGTTTGCGATCCAACGAAAGGCGAGGAAGTTTTTTAAGTCGTTAAGATTTGTAATACTTTAAAATTAAACGGAATACGTCCCACGCTTCAAGGTCGACACACTTCATGAGGTATTTATTTATTTAATCTCCATAACCTGAGTACCTGTTAAGCCACCCAATATTCATGACATTAATGAGAAATTAGGGTAAATCCACGAAGAAAATAAGATCGGATTTTTTCAATAAATTTGGTTTTATTCGCGATTTGACAGACTTATGTCAAAGGCACATAATTTTCAAATATATACGAGATTTCGTTTTATTTTTTAAAAAACATTTCTTATTAACGCATAGAGCTCGCCTTTCCCCGATGATACTCATTTCCGCATGTATACACATGTTTACTGCAAAAGAGAAAAACAACAAGATTCAGCTATGGCACCCAGGAGAGCAGCGAAAGCAAACGTCAACGTTGCAGCACAGGGTCCGGACAACATCTCAGATACTTCACCCCGGATGAGTGGCTCAGTATCCACCTGGTTCTCTATTTCAAACATTTTACAATCTGAGCTAGTAAACTGTTTAGACTCTGATGACTATAACTATGATATTATGAAGGACGACATGAACACTAAGTACAAGACAATTGTTCAGTCGGGGATGCACCTGGTTGCGACCAGACCTCGCTTGCTCCCATACTACGACATGATCCGATGGGCATTGAATCACATTGATCTTCCTTCCAGACCTATCTTAAATGACCGACAAGCCATGATTGGGAATTTTAGGCCCGAGCATATCCAGTCTATGTATAAGCTCCCACCAACCTCTGAGCACACATATGGCAAAGAATTCCTAGCGGACTTCAAAAAGAAGGAGTGCGAAGAATTTGACAAAACCATGCCAGGCTTGATAAAGGATATGGTGTCTCATTCCTCGACATTCAGAGTGAATGACAAGGGTGTGTATTCGATTTATTCGTTGGAGCCAAACTATATGTATGTGGCGATGATGACTTGTCGACTTTTCGGCTGGGAGGATACCGCGCATTTTTACGTCCAGTGGGTACCTCTCATCTTTCGAGCAGCAGAAGGTTCCTCATTCAATTGGTCAAAAATGCTCTCTGATAATTTGTTCAACAGGGTCACCGAGTACCGAGAGCAGAAGGCAGCCGGGAAACCATCTGGATTCTTCATGTCTGCGTATATCATGGATGCGATATGCTCCATGACGCCTTTTCCTTTGATGAATTGGGATTGGTGTCCAACCCAAGAGAAGACTGTTCATGAGTACCATGATAAGCTATGGGAAAATAACGCGAACAAGTTTATTTATGAGATTTTTAACTGGGTGATGGTGCCCCTTCACATCGCCATTTTTTTGTCTTTTTCCACCCCGCATCTCAGATGGCATTGCTAAGAATCTGAGCCGTATCGCGGACTGGTACGTGGAAGAGGAATTCTCCTATTTGAGAGTATTTGGAGCTGCTGTTCCTCCTCTGGTGCTACCACTATTCATCCCCGACAAGCTAGCTTGTCGTGAGGCTGTTCGGAAAACAGTAATCGACGGAGTGAGCAAAGAGCTCAAAGCGTCATCAAAGAAGGTATGGCCATTTTTCCCTATTTGGCTAAATTCCTATTCCTTATTAGATTTTGGACATGCTAAGGATGAAGCTGCAGCCATTGAAAACTTGAGCTTAGTATCTATCGAGTACAAGAAGCATGATCCTCAGGGAATTGTAAGCACTCATTTGGGAAATTGTGGATTAAAGAGGTTCGAGCATGAATGTTCTCCCTCGGATGATGTTTTCTGAGGGGATACGTCCTATTTGGAGGTGCAATTTCGAATCAGGTCCCTAGCACCCGAAGACAGGGCCTCAGTTTTAAAATTTCAAGAGCATAGGAAACGATGTTTCCCTGTGGTGCTAGGAGGTCTGGGACTTTCCAAGGATAAAGAAAAAGAGCCCGAAAATTCTGAGGGGAAAACCTCTAACCCCGTAAAACGTCAGGAAGGGGAGCAGGAAAAGAGTCCTGAGTAGGAGAAAAATCTCGAAAAGGGGAAGAATCCAAACAAGGAGAAGAGTCCTGAGCGGGAGGAGAATCTTGAAACAAAAATTGAGACTACTAACCCTCCTAAGGAGCATAATCCGGAGGTGGAAATAAAAGACACAGAACCACCAGAAACTCAGAATTCGGAAGCGGGGATGAAGACTTATGATCCCCCGAAAGAGAAAGATCCACTCAGCACACCAGGGAAGGCTACGAAGCAGATCGGGCAGCCCATCACCTCTGTCACACCCTTACAGTCAACGCAAGGAAACACACAGGAAGAATGGATTTTCAGCGAAGATCTGAGACCTATAAGGGCAGAGGAACTCCCTCCTAATGAATTCTTCTTTGACAAAAAGAGGAAAGCTATGGTAAAGAGAGAATTTTATCAAGAGGGAGGGTCCACTATTAAAAAATTCAAAGTGATGACCGATGGGATGAATAAAAAGAAAGATGAATTTTCCATGGAAATCGCAGGAACGCTAGGAGCGTATGCGATGGAAAATCAATTCTCGGCTGAAATGCTTAAGAAGCAGCTCAAAGAAAAAAATCGCCTGATCAATATTCTTGAGGCCAGGATGGCTTCAGTAGCAGAATGCGCTAAGAGTCAAGCAAGCAGAGAAATCGAGTTGGCCCGATTGGCCGACAAGAAAGAAATTGAAGTCCTCAAGACCAAACTGGAAAAAGAAAATTCTACAATCTGAGATGGTCGGGTACAATCAGGCTAGTAGAGGGATATGATTACACAAATGCAGACTCAGTTGGAGGTCACAGAAATCAAGGCAGTTGACATCGAGATCGTTAAATCTTGAGCAACTGATATTCGGAGCAGGATCTCCTCTACTCAACAGAGCCTGCTAAACAAAGTAGGAGAGATTCGAGAAGACTGCTTGTTGATACAACGAATCTCTAAGAATCTGATTAACAAAGAAAGGAATGCAGAAGCTGCTCGGGTCACTTTCCAAGAGGCAGTGATAGCGACCAACAACAGGTTTTCAGGACCTCCCGGGCTTACCATTGCCAAACAAACCAGGGGTAATATCTTGTTAAAGAATTGGGAACAGGATATTACTTTAAGCAAAGAGCAGGCTCAAAAAGTGGCAAATTCATTAGAAGAGGCTGTCAATAACATAAATGGTGAGCAGTTGGGGATAGAAATCGAAGATGACACAGAGGCGCTAAGGCAGATAAATATAGATCAGATTTCTCTCGACATAAAGGAGGAGAATGAGAGAAGTTCAGCGGAAATCTCCAAGATGGACAGGGTAGACCCAGCTCAAATATACAAACATTTGATTCAGCCTAGTGCACAACTTGGCGCCCTTGAACTCGTTGATATACAAATAAATGATAAGCTTCCACAGTTGGCCCGAGAGTGTTATCTTGCCAAAGCCCGTTGTCAGGCCGAGCCTTCACAGCTTGTGACCCAGCTTGTGGACAAGTGTATCATGTACACTGAATCCATGCAAGGACCAGGACCTAGCACTTCTTGAAGATAGAATAGGTGAAATGGAGTTATCTTGTTCCCCCCATCTGTCAATGCAAAACCTTCACAGCTCGTATTTCATTTTTTGGGACAAATGTATCATATGTATTAAATCTAAGCAAAATCAAGCACCTGGCACCTTTTTGAAAAATGGATTTGGACAGATGGAGTAATTTCTCTCTTCCGAACTGAGAGGCCAATCTTGTATAAATAGATCACAAAAAGAAGAGAACAGGGCTGGACTTTTTCGGAGATCAATTGTAATAGAGTTTTTGCATGAAGGAAGTTAATACAAGCAAATTTGAAGATTCTCGATTCTGTCATGACTGTATTGCAAGTTTGTTTTGTTATGTTTTTTGTTTCTTTTCATTTTTCTCTACATAATTGATGTATGTCACTATAATTTAGTACGACCACTACTATAGTGAAGGGCATTCATCTTTTCTGTAATTGTCTCTTGTCTTTCCTCTGCACCAGATATCATCCAGTGTAAGACCAATTTACATTTACAGAATTTTATGTTTATTTACACTATGTCAATTATGTTCATGTCAATTTCTCCTTCTGTGTATATGTAAGTTTTCCACTAACAGGAACCTTGCGTCATCTACTGATAAATGTTTTTCTCCCATCTCACGTTATTTTTACCAAAAACAATACAGTTACAGGAAAGGGCCTTTAATTTTCACTACTATTTCGTTTTTCATGCAAAAGTTTCTTTTTACTTCGTCTGAATCGAAACAACAAATAAAATCTCTCTTTAAAAATCATCTCCATACTAGTACTGTTCCTCAATGACTGTCCCTGCAACAACTCAACCTAACATTCAACCCAGACTCTCTAATCAAATACATATCATTTTAAATCTCTTCGACACCATCCTTAGAACTGCGAACACCCAAGAGGAATTGGAACGTTCATGGGCAGCCATTGAACAAGATATTGCTATTCAAGAACAGTGGGAAGCTAGGGAGCGAGAACGTAGAAATCTTCATTAAGTTTCCTATACCGAAGGTTTGTATAATCCTTTATCGACCTTTCATACTTTCGGATGACTTGACACTGTACTTTTGAGCCTTAAGTATAGACTCAGGAACAACATATTACTGGCGTCGTTACCGGGGAGCGAAGTTACGAAATATTTTCCCTAGGAAAACGACAAACTATTTCGTTGATAGTGTTACTCTTTGATAGTGAACATAGAGTGCACACCATTTTAAGGCTTGTTCAAATATTTCACTTGGTGACTCCACTAAAACACAAACTGGCGTCTGGTAGAAGGCATACCAGACAGAACCCGGATGGCAAGCTGATTATGCCTGTTAATAATCCTGAAAAGATCTTAAGAGCGAGAGGCTCATTTGAGACAATCGCCTCAATTAATAAAACCAAAAATTCACTTCTAAAGACTAAATCCACTTCAGAACCTCCTTCTTCCGGTATCCCTCTGTCTGATACCAAAGATCCAGAAGCAAACTACTCAGAATTCAGGAGTGAGACACATCGGACTTTCCAATCTATAAACAAGGGTAAAGGCCCTTTGGAAAGATCGTCGTCATTTAACACACCAACCTTTCTTCGGCAGGACTTCCCAGTTTCACCTGATTCAAAAGAGTGTTTTACACCCTCCTTTCCTACTCCCAAATCAATGGCAGGTGTCGGAGGAGGAGGTGGAGGACATCCGAATGTCCCTCCTCCTGGAGTATTTGCAAAAGTGGAAGTAAGATATGCTCCCCTGGTTTTACCCGTTCCCCTCCATGATTTACCTGACAACTACATCAAAAATCTTCCTAAGTTTACTGGGGAGGGAGATCTAACTGCTGCCGAGAATATAAACTTCTTTGACCAGTTCGCAGACATATGCGGTATTGAGCACGAAGATGTCTATTCAAGACTACTTGTTCAAACCTTCGAAGGACAGGTCCGTACTTGGTGTCGGAGTCTTCCTGCAGCGTCTATTCGAACATATAAGGCCTTGGAAGACGCTTTCCTCAAATAATGGGGAGAGCGAAAGGATCACTTATACTACCTTACCAAGTTTGGGTCTCTGAAGAAAAAGAACTCAAAAACAGTGATGGAATTTATTTTGAGATTTAACAAACTGTATAATAAAATTCCAGTTGCTGTTAAACCTTCCGAACCCTCAGCCAAAGTAACCTTTGCGGGAGCTTTCGAACCTGATTTTGCATTGCTTTTGCGAGAAAGGAGTGGTGCAACCCTAAATAGAATGCAAGATGATGCCATCAAAATAGAATCTAATATGATGGCTTCATGTAAGTTAAAGGCTAAAATAGAAACAGTCAATCGTGAAAATAGACGCTATAGGGAACCAGCTGGTCCTTCCAGGTCAAATAGATACACTGAAGACAGAGTGGATGATATGGCTCGGGTAATTAAAGATCTGTCCAACAAAATATCTAGGATGGAGTTGGATCAGGCTAAAGTTGATTCTTCCAACAAAAGGGACTTCAGGAGAAACCCAAATCTCCAAAATCAGCCAAGGCAAATAAAAAATGAAGATCAAAAAATACAAGCTCCACTAAAAAACGAAAATTTAATAGGAGCAAACGACCTCCAATATTTGGGAGATTCAGAAGATGAAGTTTCATGTTTCGGTGATGAGTGTTCACAGCCATTCCTGACCAGGGAAGACTATGAGAAATCCTTAAATACTCCTCAACCGTCTAATGAAGAAGAAGAAGGTGATCATACTAACCTCTGCGTATCTCAACTAGAAACGGAAATGATGGCGGTTGATTTTCAACCCAGATACAATCTAAGATCAAAAAATAAGTCCACCTCAACTGACCAACCTAAAAAAATCTTGCCAAGGGATCAATCTCATGAACCTCCTTTGAAAGAGACATTGTTACCCATCAATAAAGTCAAGATAACGAAGACTCAAGAGTCTAAGGTGAAAAAAGATGAAATCCAAACAAAGGAAACAGGGCCAATAGATAATGTTACATCTGCGACTAAGGTCACAAGTGATAAAGCGATCCAGACAAACAAGTTGGAAAGAGAAAGCCCGGAAGTCTTAACCAAAGAAACGGACAAGGCCAATACATCTTACAATTTTGAAAACGAATTAAATAAAATCAAGATACTGATTCCTTTGGTAGAATTAGCAAAAAACCCCACTTATCGGAAGCAAATTGCCAAAGTGATGGGTGTTTATGAACCAGAAAGTCACTCTGACATTATCAATCTGGAAGATGACAGACCTAACATCACCTTTGGTCCTCATTTTGAGGGATTCAAGGACAATGTCGCTCCTTTCTATATCACACTCAATATACATGACCAGTTACTGCATAACTGCATGCTAGACTCCGGGGCTTCACATAATGTTATGCCCAAAACTATAATGGAGAGGTTGGGGCTCCAGATCACTAGACCCTACGGAGACCTATACTCGTTTGATTCAAGAAAGGTTAAATGTATGGGAATGATAAAATATCTGGTAGTTACCCTGGCCCAGGTCCCGGTCAAGAGTATCCTGATGGATGTGGTTATTGCAGATATTCCCCCCAAATATGGTATGTTGTTATCCAAATCATGGGGAGCCAAGTTGGGGGGTTCTCTAAAATTGGACATGTCATATGCCACAATCCCAATTTTCGGTGGTCATTTTACCCGTTTGTACCGAGAAACTAGATTGGTGTATACTGTCAGTGATCCTCAGAATCCAAACAACTTTCCCATTTACGTTGCAGACAAAGATCTGGGGAATTGCATATTGTCTTTTGATGATAGTTTAGGTGGATGTCTAGAAGAACTTGATATGAAGCAAGAAGAGCTTAGCCCCTTGACTGAAGAACTGTGAAAAAATGGTCTCTGGAAAATGTACTTCGATGGCGCTTCATCTCCTGAAGGAGCTGGTGCTGGTATACTTTTGATAGCACCCGAAGGTAAGTTTACCGTTCCTTTCTCATATCGCTTGCAGTGGGACATAGATTACACCAACAACGTATGTGAGTATGAAGCATTAATCTTAGGTTTAGAGGCGGCCAAGAAGTTAAATATAAAAAACTTGGAGGTTTACGGTAACACTGAATTGATAGTAAAACAAGTAAACCAACAATACTTAGCCAAACATCCCAGATTGAGAACGTACAGAAATTGCGCCTGGGATTTAATGGAGAATTTTTTCTCATCTATAAAAATCCATTTTATTCCTCGAACAGAGAATCTACATGCTGATGCACTGGCTAAGGCAGCTTCAACTTTTTCCCCTCCCATGAATGTTAAACTGAAATATCATATTGAAATCAGATATAAATCCTCTATACCAGACAATGTCCGACATTGGAAGGTTTTTGAAGACGACGAACAAATTCAGAAATTTCTTATATCAATATGTGAGTTTTCGGAAACCTATCCAGATCAAGAAAACCAAAACGACCCGGGGTGGATTATGCAAGAAGATGAAGATCCTGAAACCTTCCGAGAAAAAATAGCAGATCATCAAGTGTTGGTCCTAAAAAATAACCAAATCCCGAAGGGCTTAATTCCTTTGGAAAGACTCTTCGATCAGAACGACATAACTGTGAAGTCCACTTTACAACCCCAACCAAAAGTGGTAGAGGATTGCAACATAAGAATTGAAAAAGATTCCAGGATAGTAAAGATATCTAAATTCCTTCCTCCTAAGGTAAAAGACCAGTATAGAGACTTACTCAGATAGTATAAAGATGTTTTCGCCTGGTCATATGATGAACTTCGAACATATGATACTTCTATAATTGAGCACAAAATACCCTTGAAGCCCGGAGTTAAGCCTTTTAGGCAGAAGCTCAGGCAGTTTAACCCCATTTTGTTGCCCGTCATTGAAAAATAAGTAAAAAAGCTCTTAGACGCGAAAATAATTGTACCTTTAAGATACTCAGACTGGGTGGCGAATTTGGTCCCTGTCAGAAAAAAGAATGGGGAAATCAGACTGTGTGTAGATTTCCAGAATTTGAACAGGTCCTCTCTTAAGGATAATTATCCGCTTCCTAAAATGGACCACGTCCTAGAAAGGGTAGTTGGAGCAAATCGGATGTCTATGATAGATGGATTTTCTGGGTACAACCAAATCTCCATGAACGAGCATGACAGAGAAAAAACCGCTTTCACCACGCCATGGGGTACATTAATGTACGATAAAATGCCTTTTGGTTTAATGAATGCAGGGGCTACCTTCCAGCGTGCCATGGATATAGCCTTCATCGAAGAAAGAGATAAGTTCGTGGTAATTTACCTCGACGATTTAACGGTTTTTTCTAAAACCGGTGAAGAACATTTGATCCATTTAAAACAGACTTTCGAAAAATGTCGTAGGTATGGTCTATCCTTAAACCCAAAGAAATCACATTTCTCTATGCAGGAAGGTAAGCTTCTGGGACATATCGTATTTAAATATGGAATCAAGATTGATCCTAAGAGGGTTGAAGCGATACAAACTATCAACATTCCTAGGAACGTTAAAGAAATTCAAGCTTTCTTGGGTACAATAAATTTTTTACGAAGATTTATACCAAATTTCGCTGAGATTGTTAAATTGATCATGGGAATGTTGAAGAAAGATAGTAGAGTAAATTGGACCATCGAGGCTAAAGCGTCGTTCGAACGTATTAAAAAAGTTATCAGTGAGGCACCTGTGTTAACAAGCCCAGATTCCTTGAAGGATTTCCTCATCTTCTCTTTTTCTTCTCAACATACTATCGCCGCAGTGTTACTGCAAAAATATGATGAAGGTTTTGAGAGCCCCATCGCGTTTTTTAGCAAAATCCTTAGAGACGTCGAACTAAAATATGATATAATGGAAAAATAGGCGTACGCAATGGTGAAAGCACTAAAAGCATTCAGAACTTATGTCTTGCATTCAAAAATTATCGTGTATGTACCAACCAGTGCTGTGAAGGATATATTGGTACAGCCCGATAGTGATGGAAAATGGGGACGCTGGCTCGCTAAAATACAAGAATTTGATCTGGAAATCAAGCCAACTAAATTGGTAAAGGGAAAGGGTCTGGCCAAAATCTTGGTTGAGTCGAACCTTAGATCTCTTGACATAAATTTTCTACAGGGGGAAGACGGAGGCACATGTTTGCAAGAGCTGGATGACCAAACTTATCTGAGCAAGGTCGAAGGAAAATTCACGTCCTCGAGTTGGTATAAGGATATAGTTTTCTATTTGTTAAACCTGAAGTGTCCAGATGGACTAACACCAGCCAAATACAGGACCTTAAAACTCCATGCTGTAAAATATTGCATCTCCGAAAATCAACTATACTGGAAAGATCCACTTGGGTTCTTATTGGTCTGTATGGTCGAGTCGAAAACTCCATGGGTCATAGAAGAATTTCATGAAGGAATATGTGGAGGACACCATGCATGGAGAGCCACAGCCTATAAAATCTTGAGGGCCGGATACTATTGGCCGAAACTATTCTCAGACATCAATGCCAAAGTACGTGCCTGTTACTCATGTCAAATATTTGCTGGTAAACAGAAACTCCCTGCATTACCACTCGTTCCAGTTAAAACCGAAGCCCCGTTTCAACAATGGGGATTAGACTTCATAGGGGAAATCAACCCCCATTCCAGTGCTCAACATAAGTGGATCCTAACAGGCATGGATTATTTTACAAAGTGGGTGGAAGAAATTCCAACTAAAAGAGCAACAGATTCGGTGGTAATTGATTTCTTGGAAGATAACATTTTGTCGAGATTCGGGTGTCCCCGAAATATTGTTACCGACAACGCCCAGGCATTCAAATCCATGGCTATGATCGATTTCTGCCAGAAGTACAGTATTGTTCTCAGCCATTCCAATTCTTATTAACCTCAAGGAAATGGGTTGGCTGAATCATCAAATAAGAGCCTGGTAAATGTGATAAAAAAGGTACTGAACGAAAACAAGAGGTCCTGGCATGTACATTTGAAACACACATTATGGGCAAACCGCATCAGCACTAAAAGTTCTATCGACATTTCGCCGTTTCAGATGGTATATGGGACCGAGGCGGTTCTGCCCATAAACTTAGCATTGCCAGTGATGAAATTATGGCAGGATCAAAACGAAGAGCCCAATCATGTGACTAGAAGAATTAACCAACTCATTGAGGTTCAATAGTTTAGGGTGGAGGTTGATGAGAAAATACAAAAATACCAGGACGATATGAAAGCACTGTTCGACCTTAGGGCGAAGGACAGAGAGTTCCTCCCAGGTGACTTAGTGTTGAGATGGGATGCGAGAAGGGAAGAAGCCGCAAAGCATGGAAAATTTGACCACCTTTGGTATGGACCATTCAGGGTCTCGGCTCCAGAAGGAAAGAATTCCTTTCTTCTGGAAAACATTGATGGAGAGGTTCTGAGCACCCCTGTCAATGGGCAATATCTAAAGCACTATATGACGTGACGGTGGTTGGGTAGAAAAGAAAATAAAATAAAAAATAAATAAATTGTATATATATATATTTGTAAATAAATAAATTTTATTATGAATTTTGGTACATATTTATGTTTTTGTTCTGACATTTATCTTCAATTTTTGGTTTTTTGTTCCTAAACTTTCAGCGCATTTTTCAGTCAGGTATGTGTTTGTTTTTACAAGATTCCAGCCTCAAACGAGCCTAGCCTCAGGCGAAATTAGCTCAAGACATAAGGTGCATATCAGTGTTGAAAATAGGGTGACATGAAACAGGTGATACATAAGATAGTTCATAATCCCCAAAGAAATTGAAAAGAGAAGATAGAGGTGAGTTTTCTCAATACTCAGATCATGAAAGGCTATTTTTAGAAATCTAAAGTAATATTGTTCAAATTGCGATATAAAGGGTTAGATAACAGGATTATTTTTGGCCTTGATATTTAAACTAAAATTTGAATCAATATGTTAAATGCAAAAGAGTCAGTCATAATTTTTATTCCCAAATGCATTCGAAGGCTAGTCCAGAATTGTTGTGACCGTTGTTATATATTAAGCCATTTGATTGCTGCTTTGTTTTCTGTTTATATTTCGACCTAACTTTAGTGAGTCACTAATTTTCCCAAGCCTTTGAGAAGGGGTAAATAATTTTTGTTTTAAACCTCAGGGATTCTGAAACAGATCTTAATAAGAAAGTTGGTCTTCACAACTACTTGATCCTTTGCTAAGCTAAGGAACGCCTATAAGTGATCTTAACTTTCCTGAGTTTTTCAATAGCGTCTGAAAAATCAAAGCTTGCTTGAACAGGATGTTCCTTAAAATTTTATTACGCTCCCCTGTCTCCCTAAGAACTAAAGGTTTTGTGAGGGTAAAAGTAACGTTGACACCGAGTAATCAAAATGAGTTGAAAGACCTCCGATAAAAAATATTACATAGATCTCAGCCCTGACATAAAACTGATTGCTCCCATATTCATGTTTTAAAAGTAAATACTGAGACAGGTGGTGAAAGGAAATTCAGAAATGATTGCCCCCACCTAGTCCATTAAGACAATGAAAGGAAATTCAGAAATGATTGCCCTCGTCTTAGCGTTTAAACGCATAAATATTTTTCGAAGTGGTGAAAAGAAATTCAGTAAAAAAGGGTCAGACAACTTCACCGGGGTACTAAAAAGGCTCGTTGGCAGTGAAGCAATGTCTGAGAGATCTGTAAGGATGTTATATGTAAACATCAATCAACTCTGGTAATCAACACTTTCCGAAAACCTGATCATTTCCCCAAATTCCGATGGGACTTCCCTATTTTAGATTATATAAATTCATTCTTTTGATGCAAGCTGAGAATCACAAGACCTGTTGAATATCTTAGGGCAGTTATGACTGTCTTGAAGCATTCCCCAAACTTAGTAGTGAGAAAGGGAAAATTGCGAAGGTAACTTCAGCTGTGTTTGGAAAAAATGTCTGAGTTCGAAAAATTTCTGGGTTAACAAGGAAAAGTTTTTTCCCCCTTTTTTCTATCCTTTTCCTTGGATTTTACTCTTGATTTTAGCCTATGACTCCATTTACCCAATTTTGGCACCTGGTCTACTGTTCTTCCCGCCTCACAGGGAAGCGGGATCCCTAGTTGGAGCCTATGTTAGAGCCGCCCTTGTTTTTTCACCTCGCGCAATTTTCCACGTTTGATACTTGAGATCTAAAGTTGTTTTTCTTTTCCTTCCAAATTCATGAGACTCTGAAATCTTGTCGTCTGAATGGAAATGCTTTTTCATTTTCAAAAGAAAAGATTCATTTTTCGCTAATATGTTTGCCTTTTTGTTTTATTTTCGGATATCGCAAGTCGGACGCTTTGATTTTTGAATTCTCAAGTCCCGAGTCATGAAACTGCGAACTCGTTTTTCAAATTTTTCACCTAAGGCATTGACTGTGGTAAAACCTTTGACCCTTGATTAGGCATCGTCGGTATTTCACGCCTTGGAATTCGTCAAGGAAAAGTTTTTGTTCTTACAGCCCCGATAGCCGAGAACGTGATAGGTTTTGTGAAAACCTTGGTTGATAACTAAAAGTAAAAAACTAACCACGATTAAAGTTGGTTCTCGGCACATCGTCGCTCGAAATTTTCTTTCATAAAGCTAAGGTATCCAAAACTCCGATTCACGAAGTCGCGACATAATTATATCAAGATTAATTAATCGCCTAATCTAAGATTTCCTTCTCTTAATTCGAGCCTAATTATTGCTGCATCGCGATATCACGACTCGGCATATCATTCTCCTAAAAATTTGTCTTCGAATTCCCAAGTCACGATATGGCGATTAAGTTAATCATATCATTAAGGATCTACCAATCACGATTACCATTGATTACATTAAAATCGGCCCTCGCAGTATCGCGAGTTAAAGGGTCAAAATGCGAAAATGAAGTTCGCGATGCAACGAAAGGCGAGGAAGTTTTTTAAGTCCTTAAGATTTGTAATACTTTAAAATTAAACGGAATACGTCCCGCGCTTCAAGGTCGACACACTTCACGAGGTATTTATTAATTTACTCTCCATAACCTGAGTACATGTCAAGCCGCCCAATATTCATGACATTAATGAGAAATTAGGGTAAATCCACGAAGAAAATAAGATCAGATTTTTTCAATAAATTTGGTTTTATTCGCGATTTGACAGACTTATGTCAAAGGTACATAATTTTCAAATATATACGAGATTTCATTTTATTTTTAAATTTTTTTTTCTTATTAATGCGTAGAGCTCGCCTTTCCCCGAGGATACTCATTTCCGCATGTATACACAGGTTTACTGCAAAAGAGAAAAACAACAAGCTTCAGCTATGGCACCCAGGAGAGCAGCGAAAGAAAATGTCGAGGTTGCGACACAGGGTCCGGACAACGTCTCAGACACTTCGCCCCGGACGAGTGGCTCAGTATCCACCTGGTCGTTTATTTCAAACATTCTACAATCTGAGCTGGTAAACTGTTCAGACTCTGATGACTAGAACTATGATATTGTGAAGGACGACATGAACACTAAGTACAAGACAATTGTTCAGTCGGGGATGCACCTGGTTGCGACCAGACCTCGGTTGCTCCCATAATACGACATGATCTGATGGGCATTGGATCACGTCGACCTGCCTTCCAGAACTATCTTAAATGACCGACAAGACATGATTGGGAATTTTTGGCCCGAGCATATCTAGTCTATGTATAAGCTCCCACCAACCTCTGAGCACACATATGGCAAAGAATTCCTGGCGGACTTCAAAAAGAAGGAGTGCGAATAATTTGACAAAACCATGCCAGGCTTGATAAAGGATTGGGTGTCTCGTTCCTCAACATTCAGAGTGAACGACAAGGGTGTGTATTCGATTTCTTCGTTGGAGCCAAACTATATGTATGTGGCGATGATGACTTGTCGACTTTTCGATTGGGAGGATACCGCGCATTTTTATGTCCAGTGGGTACCTCTCATATTTCGGGCAACAGAAGGTTCCTCATTCAATTAGGCAAAAATGTTCTTCGATAATTTGTTCAACAGGGTCACCGAGTACTGAGAGCAGAAGGCAGCCGGGAAACCATCCATATTCTTCATGTCTGTGTATATCATGGATACGATATGCTCCATGACACATTTTCCTTTGATGAATTAGGCTTGGAGTCCAACCCAAGAGAAGACTGTTCATGAGTACCACGATAAGTTGTCAGAAAATAACGCGAACAAGTTTATTTATGAGATTTTTAACAGGGTGATGGTGCCCCTTCACATCGCCATTTTTGGTCTTTTTCCACCCCACATCTCAGATGGCATTGCTGAGAATATGAGCCGTATCGCGGACTGGTACGTGGAAGAGGAATTCTCCTATTTGAGATTATTTGGAGGTGTTGTTCCTCCTATGGCACTACCACTATTCATCCTCGACAAGCTATCTTGTCGCGAGGTTGCTCGAAAAACAGTAATCGGAAGAGTGAGCAAAGAGCTCAAAGCGTCATCAAAGAAGGTATGGCCATTTTTCCCTATTCGGCTAAATTCCTATTCCTTATTAGATTTTGGACATGCTAAGGCTGAAGCTACAGCCATTGAAAACTTGAGCTTAGTCTCTATCGAGTACAAGAAGCATGATCCTCAGGGAATTGTAAGCACTCATTTGGGAAATTTTGGATTAAAGAGGTTCGAGCATGAATGTTCGTCGTTGGACGATGTTTTCCAAGGGGCGAGGTCCTATTCAGAGGTGCAATTTCGAATCAGGTCCCTAGCACCCGAAGACAGGGCCTCAGTTTTAAAATTTCAGGAGCATAGGAAACGATGTCTCCCTGTGGTGCTAGGAGGTCTGGGACTTTCTAAGGATAAAGAAAAATATCTTGAAAATTCTAAGGGGAAATCCTCTAAACCCATAAAATGTCAGGAAGGGGAGCAAGAAAAGAGTCCTGAGTAGGAGAAAAATCCCAAAAAGGGGAAGAATCCAGACAAGGAGAAGAGTCCTGAGCGGGAGGAGAATCCCGAAACAAAAATTGAGACTACTGACCCTCCTAAGGAGCATAATCTGGAGGTGGAAATAAAAGACACAGACCCACCAGAAACTCAGAATCCAGAAGCCGGGCTGAAGACTTATGATCCCCCGAAAGAGAAAGATCCACTCAGCACACCAGGGAAGGCTGTGAAGCAGATCGGGCAGCCCATCACCTCTGTCACACCCTTGCAGTCAACGCAAAGAAACATACAGGAAGAATGGATTTTCGGTGAAGATATGAGACCTATAAGGGCAGAGGAACTCCCGCATGAATTCTTCTTTGACAAAAAGAGGAAAGCTGTGGTAAAGCGAGAATTTTATCAAGAGGGAGGGTCGACTGTTAAAAAATTCAAAGTGATGACCGATGGGATGAATAAAAAGAAAGATGAATTTTCCACGGAAATCGCAGGAATGTTAGGAGCGTATGCAACGACAAATCAATTCTCGTTTGAAATGCTTAAGAAGAAGCTCAAAGAAAAAAATCGCCTGATAAAGACTCTTGAGGCCAGGATGGATTCAGCAGTAGAAAGCGCTAAGATTCAAGCAAGCGGATAAATTGAGTTGGCCCGATTGGCCGACAAGAAAGAAATTGAAGTCCTCAAGACCAAACTGGAACAAGCAAATTCTACAATCTGAGATGGTTGGGTACAATCAGGCCAGTAGAGGGATACGATTACACAGCTACAGACTCAGTTGGAGGTCGCAGAAAGCAAGGCGGTTTACATCAAGATCGTTAAATCTTGAGCAACTGATATTCGGAGCAAGATCTCCTCTGCTCAACAGAGCCTGCTAAACAAAGTAGGAGAGATTTGAGAAGACTGCTTATTAATCTAGCGAATCTCTGAGAATCTGATTAACAAAGAAAGGAACGCAAAAGCTGCTCGGGTCGCTTTCCAAGAGGCAGTGATAGCGACCAACAACAGGTTTTCAGGACCTCCCGGGCTTACCATTGCCGAACAAACCAGGGGTAATATCTTGTTAAAGAATTGGGAACAGGATATTACTTTAAGCAAAGAGCAGGCTCAAAAAGTGGCAAATTTGTTAGAAGAGGCCGTCAATAACATAAATGGTGAGCAGTTGGGGATAGAAATCGGAGCTGACACAGAGGCGCTAAGGCGGATAAATATAGATTGGATTTCTCTCGACATAAAGGAGGAGAATGAGAGAAGTTCAATGGAAATCTCCAAGATGGACAGGGTAGACCCAGCTCAAATCTACAAACATTTGATTCAGCCTAGTGCACAACTTGGCGCCCTTGAACTCTTTGATATACAAATAAATGATAAGCTTCCACAGTTGGCCCAAGAGTGTTATCTTGCCGAAGCCCGTTGTCAGGCCGAGCCTTCACAGCTTGTGACCCAGTTTGTGGACAAGTGTATCATGTACACTGAATCCATGCGAGGACCGGCACCTAGCACTTCTTGAAGATAGAATAGGTGAAATGGAGTTATCTCGTTCCCCCCATCTATCAATGCAAAACCTTCACAGCTTGTATTTCATTTTTTGGGACAAATGTATCATATGTATTAAATCTAAGCAAAAACAAGCACCTCGCAGCTTTTTGAAAAATGGATTCGGACAGATGGAGTAATTTCTCTGTTCCGAACCGAGAGGGCAATCTTGTATAAATAGATCACAAAAAGAAGAGAACAGGGCTGGACTTTTTCAGAGATCAATTGTAATAGAGTTTTTGCATGAAGGAAGTTAATACAAGCAAATTTGAAGATTCTCGATTATGTCACGACTGTAGTGCAAGTTTGTTTTGTTATGTTTTTTGTTTCTTTTCATTTTTCTCTACATAATTGATGTATGTCACTATAATTTAGTACGACCACTACTATAGTGAAGGGCATTCATATTTTCTGTAATTGTTTCTTTTCTTTCCTCTGCACCAGCTATCATCCGGTGTAAGACCAATTTATATTTACAGAATTTTATGTTTATTTACACTATGTCAATTATGTTCATGTCAATTTCTCCTTCTGTGTATATGTAATTTTTCCACTAATAGGAACCTTGCGTCATCTACAGATAAATGTTTTCTCCCATCTCACGTTATTTTTACCAAAAACAATACAGTTACAGGAAAGGGCCTTTAATTTGCACTACTATTTCATTTTTCATGCAAAAGTTTCTTTTTACTTCGTCCGAATCGAAACAGCAAATAAAATCTCTCTTTAAAAATCATCTCCATTCTAGTACTGTTCCTCAATGACTATCCCTGCAGCAACTCAACCTAACATTCAACCCGGACTCTCTAATCAAATACATATCGTTTTAAATCTCTTCGACACCATCCTTAGAACTGCGAACACCCGAGAGGAATTGGAACGTTCATGGGAAGCCATTGAACAAGATATTTCTATTCAGGAACAGTGGGAAGCTAGGCAGGGAGAACATAGAAATCTTCATTAAGTTTCCTATACCGAAGGTTAGTATAATCCTTTATCGACCTTTCATAATTTCGTATGCCTTGACACTGTACTTTTGAGCCTTAAGTACAGTCTCAGGAACAACAGGGTGACCCAAAGGAGTGAAAGGAAACTCAAAGGTTGGCTCAGTGCAAAGGTTCAGCGGATTACGATATGAGCAGATGACAAAGTTCCATGTTCAAGGGCGACTCTAAGAAGTGCTGAATGATGATCTCAAGAGACTGCTTGGCTTGCTCCTTTCAATTTTTCCTCCATCCAGATAGATGAGTACCTCTTTTTGATTTAATGAGCTCGAGGAGGATAACACATGCTCGATACAACTCACCTTCGGTAAGTTCCTCTTCCTTTGTTTAACGAACCGGAAGAAGTAAGGGTTCGGTCCCATATGGTTCTGTCGATGTATGTTTTAACGAGTCCAAGGACAGAAAACTCGAAGGTTTTTCGGGATTATAGAGTTTGGAAAAACACTTAAAAGAGAACTCTCTCAGTTCTTTTTTCATACAGTATTCCAACGAGACTGAAAACGGGTTAAACTATCGCTCGAAAGATGCCCTTTCTGACCTTTTAACGAGTGTGAAAGGAAGCAAGATCACTCGACAATCTTTTCATATTTAGAGAGTCTGAAAAGGGTTTAAAGGAGACTCCAGGGGGGTTCCTTTTTCATGTGATCGTATCTGTATGGGTATGAAAAAGAGATAAAAGTTTATCCAGTTACGTTCTCATATTGTTGAGCTCGAGAACGAACTAAGACTACGCTCATAAATACGACAAGGTGAATGATTCATAAGAACTGCCAAGAAACCTGGAATGCCAGAAACTACAAACCAGAGTTTAGTGAAGCCATTTACACCATTAGAGAAACCCAAAAAACAACCATACCTTATAAAAAATTAAATTCTATAAATAACAATTGATTTGGAAACTTATTTACCATTTCATTTGCAAGGATTTGTGGAGTGTTGGAGAATCCCAATTGGAGAAAATCTTGTTTTTCTCGCTGTCGGAGCTACGATTGATCATTTCGCACACCGTTTGAACCAGGTAGTTGTTCACCCTTTACTCTTTCAATTGCATGTCTTCAAATTGAGTTTCAATGCATCATTTATTTAAAACACAAAGCCCTAGGTCGCCCCTCTTTGAACCAAATCGGCCTCTTTTTGGAAATTAATAAAATGAGGTAATTCTTTTACAAAAAAGTGTTAGAGAAGGGTTGTTAGGATGTCTACACCCTTACAATCAATTGGACCGATCATTTTAGCAAAAGAAATTCATGAAAATTCCCCTCAATGGCCCACGCACCCCCTCAAGTCATTTTGCACTTTTAACATGTTTTAATCATTATGTGGCAAATATTAAAGGGCATGGTGGTCAAAAAGAGTGATTGGTTTCTTTTAGATGACATGGGCATTTGATTTTATGTTTTAAAATTCTTTTTGAAAATCGTCGAAATTACAAAAACGTGAGGAATAATGAAATTTTTGATTTTTTGTTTTGTAGGTGTCTTTGGAAATCATGATTGAATGGAAAGAGAGGGAACACGATATGGATGATTTAGCCGCTCTACGGAGTCCTCATACATGGGCCGCTTTGCGAGCCTGTGTCTTGCTCAAGTTTTTCAAATTGCAAAAAATGAAAAGAGAGATTCTATTGCTTGAGCACATGATTGGCATTTAGGACGTTGCGGAATAGGGATTATGTATTGGTACACAACTCCTAACCATTGAGTTGGAATATGTGTACTTTTTGACTGGTCTCTCGAAAAGAGGGGCCCTCATAGCTTTCACTGGGTAAAGGGCATTACCTGAGCAGGTGGATGTGTATCTGGCATGCCACTGCGTTCCAGGAGAAAGGTTGGTAGGGGGCAGGATCCCTATCAAGGATATACGAGATCTGTCGCTTCGATCTATATTATTTGCTATCATGAGTGTGACTGGTAGCACTAGTGCTCATTTGGCATAGATATCATAGGTGGCCTATGGTGTTAAGTGTTTAGAGCCAACACTGTTCAATTGGAGTGCGGCGTTCCTTCAGAATGTGAAGGAACAGATCTCATGGTGCAGGAATGGCCAAAAGCAGTTCGGCTATGGCTCGTTCTTAGTCTCATTTTTCTTAGAGCGCATCTCTCAGATGCAGCCTCAGATAACACTGGTAGTACGACCAGTGGATGAGCCTTGGATGGAGAGGTGGACTAGTCTGTCTCCAAGGCTAGTTTCAGAGTCAGAGTTCCACTTTACTGGTGATTTCCTTGCCTGGTTGAGACGGCAGTACCTCTGGATAGAGGACTTCCCATATGCTGATGTAGAATTTCGTGGGAGTATGGACTTGATTTTTCCCGCAGGGGAAGATTGGGATGAGTCAGGTAAGAGACTAAGTTGTACCTTGTCTAGTTTTATTTTTTAAGTTTTTGATGTATATGTATTTTTTTGGGTATGTAAAAGAGTCTTATCAGATGTTTTTCTTCCAACGTGCAGACAAGGGAGTAGTGCGCCCTGTTGATTTACTAGTACCAAGACGTCGTGGAGGTGCCCTGACTACAGCAAATCCGATGGTACCAGTGGTGGGTCTTCGGGAGGTCGAAAGGAACCTCCAAGGCCTTACTATGGGCATCCCTCCTCTGCGGAGGGGAGATGTGCCTTTGTGTCTGCAACGACACACTGTAGGAGTGCCAGAGAACATCAATTCTCTGTTGAGGCGTCTAGTGCATGCAGTAGTATGTTACTCACAACACAACGCGGTGTGGGGAGATTAGAGTCTCCCTGTGATCATGTTTTTTGTATGCCTTGTCAGGGGATGTTGTATGGGTGGATGGAGCCAATATTGTTCTCTTATACACACTTTTTGATGTAATGCAAACATTTCTGTCACGCCATATATATATATACAGTTTCAAGTTTTTATGATGCCGATGATTTGTACATGATGATGTCTGTGATGTGTTTTAATTTACATGTAATGTACAATTTTTTGCTTTCCTTGAATCTTATCTGTGGGCTAAATACCGATCCATGATATAATTAGCTAATGAATTTGAAACACTATTAAGTTCTCTCGGAATGTGTCTATATTCAATGTAATCGAACATTCGTTCAAGACGGTGAACTTGCAAGTGTAGACGTAGCAGGATAGGACTACAGATAGCATAGATGCGGTTGAGTTGATAAACCACAAGTTGGGAGTCTAAGTAAATAATGATACGAGAGATACCTAGGGAGGAGGCTTGGGTTAGAAGTCCAATGACAGCGTGGTATTCTGCCATATTGTTGGTTGCTGGCCCTAAAAAGATGCCTCCTGAGCTCACCACCTCGTCGAACTGATAAATAACCCATGCTACCAAAGCAATGTTTCGGGTATGTCGGCTGGCGCCATCCGTGAACCCAAAAAAGATAGGAAAGGCAGATGTCATCTGCGCATGAAAACACAGGCACAATCATGAGTGGCAATGGTAAAGACTCGAGCACGCGAAAGAAAAGACACACCAAACTAAAATACAATAATGTACAAAGTACAGATGCTAGGTGATCTAGGCATAGTAATTTTTAAGGTAAAGCCCGTTTCGGGGCTCTCCCAGGGAAATTCCATCATGATCTACTAGTTCGTAAGCACCTCTGTGTAAAACACGCTTCACGATGTAAGGACCGTGCCACATAGGTTCTAACTTTCATGTTCCCAATTTATCGTGTGCTTGGTCATAAACGAGGACTAAGTCTCCTTCTACAAAGGCTCGAGGTTGGACTGATTTGTCATATTGACTCTTAATTCGTTTTTGATGTACCTCATTAACGAGAGCAGCATCATGGCGTGTCTCGTCTAGCTTGGATAGATACAAGAATCATTCTTCTTCCGTAGAAGTATGGGGCAGGAGTTCTACTTTCAATTTGAGTGATGGAATTTCACACTTGATTGGTAGGACGACCTCAATGCCATAGACCAACTGGAAAGGAGTGAATCCAGTTGAGGTTTTCACAGACGTGCGATAGGCCCAGAGAGCGAAAAATAGTTGTAAATGCCACAATGTCTTGTTTTCCTCTACCATGCATTGGATCATGGTTTTTAGGACTTTGTTGATAGCCTCAAATTGTCCATTTGCTTGAGAGTAGTAAGGGGATTATTTTTCATGGCGAAAACCCAATTTGACATGTAACTCACTCATCATCTGGTTTTTGAAGTGTGCACCATGGTCGGTGACAATGGCATGTGGTACACCAAAATGAGTAATGATGTGGTTGAAGAGGAATAGAGCTGTAGTACGACCATCGTTCAGGAAGGTAGGCATAGCCTCAGCCCATTTTGTGAAATAGTCGATGACGACGATGATGTAACCGTGCCCCCCGGCTGAGGTAGGCTTACACTGCATGAAATCGATACCCCATTTGGAAAAGGGGCCGATGGCAATAATGGGGTGCAGGACAATAGGGTCGGTGCATGCCTTCTTGTTGAATATTTGGCAGGGTGGGCATTTTTTGACGGACTTGATGCAATCTTTGAAAATCAAAGGCCAAAAGTAGCTGGCACATAGGATTTTTTGGGTTGTGGCCATCCCAGAAAGGTTACCTCCACAGGCGCCAAGGTGACAATCGTTCAAAATGTGTTCAGTCTCTTCGTGAATCAGACATTGCTGAAGAATGGTGTCAATACCACGATGATACAAAGTGTCGCCGAGGATGACATAACGACGAGAGTGGTGACGGATGCGTCGACGCTCTTCGCGAGAGATGTTGGGCTGAAAACATTGAGTTTGAATGTAGAGGAGAATGTCTCCGTACCAAGGGTCAGAAGTGTTGATGAGGAAGAGAGATTCATTGGGGAGAAAATATCTAGGTTCAATGTTTTCATCGGCAGAAGGGAGAGCACAGATGAGCTCGACAAACACCAGGTATTTTTTGTCTTTAGCCTTCGTAAACTCGAGATCAAATTCTTGGAGGATAACGATCCATTTTGAATATTTTCCCCCAAGTACTTGACGCGTCAGGACGTGGTACATGGGGTTGGAGTCTACGATTACTGTGGTGGTGCGTAATAGGATGTAGTGGCGAAATCTTTGGACAGCAATGACGGCTGCCATGGCCAGTTTCTCAACATGCGAATATCTGAGTTCGCGTCCAGATAGACTCTTGCTCAGATAATAAATCAAGTGTTCTTCGCCGTTAGAGTCCTCTTGAACTAACACCATCGCAATGGTGGAAGTAAAAGTGGCCAAGTAAAGGATATAATCCTTTGTATATTCGGGAGGATGTAACAAAGGAGCGTGGGTCAAAGCATGTTTAAGAGCGTCGAATGATTGTTGGGCAGTGTCATCCCAGATGAAAGGGACGTTCTTTTGCAGTAGCCACATAAATCCTTCAGTGATCTCGGTGTAATTGCAGATGAAACGACGAATAAAGTTTGCTTTGCCTTGCAAACTTTGGAGTTGGGTTAAGTTGGTAGGTGGGGGTAAGGCTAGAATGGCCTGGATCTTCAAGGGATCCACCCTGATCCCATCTTTGGAGATGATGAAACCGAGGAGTCAGCCGGATTCGATAGCAAAAATGCATTTATGTGGGTTCAGATGAATACGATAGAAACGACATCGAAGAAAAATTGCCCGTAAGTGACCAATGTGATCAGGTCGGTTGGATGAATGGGCGGGTAAATCATCAAGATAAGGTTCCTCGATATGCTTGATGTCGTGGAAAGCATACGACATGGCTCGCTGGAAAGTAGCACCAGCATTTGTAAGGCCAAACGGTAGATTTCGGTAGGTGAAAGTTCCCCAAGGGCAGATGAAGGCTGTCTTATGTTGATCAGCAGGTAAGATTTCAATCTGGTTATATCCAGAAAAGCCATCCATGAAAGAGAAGATTATGCTTCCCGCGTAATTATCGATGATTTGATCGATAAAAGGTGTAGGGTAGTTGTCCTCGGGACACGCTTTGTTGAGATCATGATAATCTACGTAAACACGGATGGTCCCTTGTTTCTTGGCAACCATAAGGAGGTTGGAGACCCATTCCGTCAAAGGGACGGGGTAGATGAAGCCACATTTTAGAAGTTTTTCAACTTCTGCCTTTATAGATGCCAGTTTCTTGGGGTGAACCAGGCGGAGTTTCTGTCGAACCGGTTTTGCGTCAAGGTAAGTCTTGATTTCGTGTATGATGATTGAAGGGTCAATCCTTGGCATTTCCTCGTAGCTCCATGCGAAGACATCGTGGAATTCCTTGAACAAAGTGGTGTAAGAAACCACTTCGTCAGGCGTGCAATTAGCACCAAGATTAATGTTTTCCACGACACCTTCTTTGACTAAAATGTCGATTGTGATTGTAGTAGAGATGTTTGTTGGATCATGTTTTCATTGATGCCAATCGTTTGTCATTGATGCCAATGGTTTGATTACTTGGGAGATTGTTGGATCATATGTCATTGATGTAAATGGTTTGGTTTGATTGATGTCATTGGTTGATGCCAAGTAAT